>QBDW01006956.1:0-104173 GCA_003261595.1 Maconellicoccus hirsutus
AGTTTAGAGAAACGGAATTCGCGGGGGTATATTTCAAGATGGTCGCTGGACAGTTTTGGTACTACAATAAAATTTATAGAGTGCGCATTATTCAGTTATGTACAAATTCGTTCTTTCAATTATCATCAATCATATCAATATCGTGATGATTCAAAAATCAAAATGAACCAAGTCACAGGCGGTCATAGGGAGCTGCTCGGGACATAGCATTTCGCTCCCACATGGCGAAATGGTAAAGAATAGCCTTAATAGGTTCCTAGCAACCAAAATAATAAATGCTTATTCTAATAAATCTTGAGTTTTCTTGGGTTGGTAATTCCATTTTTAGAAATTTGACAATAGGTAGGATACTTAAATCCTATAATCGAGTTTGGTATTCTTCAAAATTGAATGAACTTTATACAAAAGATCTGCATAATGAAGGTACAAGTATTGATTACATCAGCGTTATCAATATACTTCGGTATGGTATACTCTCATATCATAAAAAAATTTCACACGGTGAGAATGGGTCGTCATTGATGACTAGATCGTCTGTTATGTCCCCTTGAATTAGCAAATTTTTCTTCACCGATTGACGATTGTTGAATTTTGACATTGAGTTTAACATTAAAAAAAGGCATGATAACATATACAAAGGTTAATACTGCGTTGTTTTTGTAATGCGTTATCTATTTAATGACTATTCCTTCAAAAGTACCTCGTTATTTTTGAATGCTGGCGCATAAACTCATCTTATTATATTTTTAATACATAAATTACGTCATTATTCGTGAATACTAAAAAAATAAATAAATAATAAAAATTCGTCTGTCAAAAAACCAATATACATGTTGATAAATTGATCTGCTTTTTTGTTTCTACAGATGCATGGATAAAAATGGCACTTGTGTATGAAATCATTGCTTTATTAAAATAATATACCTACCTCGAAAAAGTTTTAACATATTTAATTCTTTTTTTTTCTTAGTTACAAACCAATAGGTACATTTCGTGAAAACTAGGAAAATTCCATCACTGTAAACAACACGAAGTTGATACGTATTGTGATGTGAATCATCGATGCTTACACTTCTGACAGTATTCGTAGGTACAAGTATTTTTGTAATTATACCTGTTTACTTAATGAAGTTTACAAATACTTAGTTCTGCATACTTATTATCCCTATTTTAGGAACTTCACTATTATCATATCAATTACTACGTAACTGCTCCACTAAAATGTTTCAACAAGGAAATTATTATTGAGAGATGTTAAAGGCTTATGAAGTTATGACTTTCTACAATATATATGAGGTATATGCATTTCATTGAGTACATCGTATCATGTTTTGAAAATAAACGAGCCATGTACCTATTGTTGCGTTGCGACAATTTTTAAAATTCAGTTAAATCTGTAAATAATTAGTTTATTTCATGCACATAGGTAAACTGATTTATGATTCAAAATTTTCCGTTGCAACTATTACACTAAAAAAAAATCCACATTTCTCTGAACTACTAGTTCTCATCGACTAACATAACAATGAAAATTATTGTCTGTGGTTATTTGCGGTTTATCAAAACAACAATCATTTTATACATTGTTTTAGAACTTTTTTTTCATCTGATGTACAGTTATTTCGTTATTTCTTAAGCACCCTATGCACGAAAAGGAAACAAAATTATAATACCGTTACGTATATAACATTTATAAAAATATTCACAAGTTTTTGTCGATTCACATAATTTTTGTTGTAATTCGTTATCGTAACCGCAAAGGTTTTCATTCTGTCAACCAGTAAGTTACATATTAACGTACCTAACCGTAATTTTCATTCAAAGATGATACAAAAGTATCGAAGATTTTGACCAGAAATCGAATACGTTGTGAGGCACGAAATAACATTCCATATTTTCAAAAATGGCCAATAGGAAATGTACTTGTATGGTGTTCGTTAGAGTTCAAGGTTCAAGCCACGTTGTACTTCGAACAATATAGTGTTGTGTAATTCCTCTGGTTGATGACCGTAGCAGAATAATTCATGACGAAGTTTCATTTGTTAAAATTCCCAATAAAATTACTTGTTAATGTCATTTACGTTGGATCTGTATGAAACGATTCGATTTAATCATCGAGTATATTTTTATTCAACGCTATAATATACTCGTATTTTATAAGCGTTGCATCACGAACGAACCATACGAATTCGCCTACGAAAATTCGCTACTCGCAGAAGTATATAGCCTTGATGGTTTAACCGAATGGCCGAATTTTCTAAGCCAGTCCAGCGCGGTAATAAATTAGCGAAAACGGTAACTGCATAAATCATATATTTGTGCAGGGAGATTCCGAAGAGAATTACACGCACGGTTTTATTTCAGCGGAAGGTATAGTTTGGTACTTATATCTTACTAATACTAGGTAAGGTATATTAGAATACTATTCAATCTTGCCGAAACATACGAATTGAATACGTACGTACGCATTATATATTCCTACGAGCGATTTTTTCGAGCCCGACTGAAGATGAAAAAGAATTCGCGGTTGTTCGTTTAGCCTGGATTGACGTTTATGATTCACCATGAATAATGCATAATACTTAAACGCGAACGAAAATTTACACAGCTCAGGTGCATGTGTTTTACCGTCGTATACTTATATATCCACTCACCTAATTCTCTTTTCGCGATATTAATTATACCTACTCAAGAAACGTAAATGCCGTTGGTAAATTTTGTTATAGGCAGTCATAGAAGCGATTTTGTTGCTTATGGGGAACATTTATGAATACAGTTATAGCAAAGAAACACCTGATTAACGTTTTGTACTGTAAATGTAATAACTTTTGCGCGTGACTTTTCCTAAGAAGTTGGTCCGATGCGCGTGTCAATGTTTTTTAATAAGTATGAATCGTTTTTTAGGTTTTTTTAAAATCATAAATTCAATGATGCTAATTCGTGTACGAAAATTTATCATTTTGACATTTTCATGTTTTGGCTATGGCACGTCACGAAAAAGCGTTACGCAGTTGTCATGGCGATGTGTCATGCTCGTGGGTGATGATGGTGATGATGATGATGATGATGTTAATATTTTCATGTCATGATGATATGTCATAAATGACAGATGATCGTTATGGTCTATGGTGACATATCATGATCATTAGTGATATATTGTCATAGGTGACTATTCGTTGTCATGGTGACGTATCATGGTCACGAGTGAGTAGTGACCATGTCATGGTAGCGTGTCAAGTGACGTGATATGATGACAAGCCACTGTTATGGTGATGTGGCATGGTTGCAAGTGGCATGCCACATCAAATGATGTCTTCTGATGAACATCATTGTCGCGAAGTGACATGATAACGTCACACTGTGTTGCAGACTTGTACAAAAGGTGATGCTTTATGGTAAAGAATGAATGCTTTAAGTTTTTCTTTTCGTTTCGTCTTCCAGTCAGGAAAACTTTTCGGTGTAGAAGTCGAAAATGCTGATATTATTTTAGATAACGAATAGTAAATAGATAGAGAAAAAAAGTCGTAACCCAGAAATTACAACGAAGCACCTCGATCTCGACATCTGTCTGTATTGAAATTCATTTCATTTTTTTGCTAGTTGTTTCCATCATTTATTTGACATCTCTTGAGAATTCCCATAAAAAGGGTAATGTTTAGCTAGAAAATTGAAAAGGTCCGCCCTTCTCTCATAAGAGATGCATTTATTTCGCGAAATGCACGTACGCTGTTATTATTAATGAGGCGCTAAAACTCAAAGGGAAATAGGCCTAAACCGTGAATACGAAGCGAAGCGACGCGACGGCGGCGACGGCGGCGGTTCGTCGTACCGGAACTGCATTACGTTGCATAATGTATACAACTTGCATGCGAGTAACTTAGAATGCAGCATTTTATTGTATACATAGAGTTCGCACATCTTATCTTTCCCTTTAAATTAGCTGTTCGTCAGAGTGATGCGAAACTAAGAAATTATTTAAAAAAAAAAACACGCGTTAGATGCGCGAGAGATGCATTAACCTTGACCTTAATTCATCATCTCTTGTAATTGGCCGCGAATGTGGAAGAATTCCCGGATTTGATTAAAATTCTATATATAGCATCAATAAAGTTCGTACTGATGAAAGATTATATAGGTGCTTTTGCAAAAGAACGAAGAAAATTAATTTATTTCTGAAGCCCAGTTTCAGTACGGCTGCGTTTACAGTTAATATTGCAGGTTACACTTAAACAGATTACGGTTCATACAAGAGGAGGAGTAGGTAATGGCAATGTTATTAGTTAGCCGAAATGCTATAATCTCAATGGGAGGATGTAAATCACCGTCGGAAACGCCCCGTTTACGTCGCTTAACCGGTTAACCCACAGTATTATACTAATAGTATCTTGCAAACCGGTCATTATATAACGTCGTCGCATCTAATTATAGAAAAATTCGAGCAACTAATAAAAAATTATTCGTTCTGGGTGCTCGTGTGTACTGTCCTCCGTGTACACTGTTTATGACTGATATTCAAGATGTACGATGTAATTGATTAGTATACCGGCCACTGACCGTCGTCCGTTCTTCGTTACTATTAGTTTTACTTATTACCGGCTACGTTCGTTTTAGGCAAAACGTTCGCTTTGAATGCACATTCAGTGTAAACATTGTGCATACTCTTTGGTTACATATAAAAGAAACACATTTTAGCCAATTGTTTGTTGTCGAATCTAAAAATGGATTTGACCGAATGCATTTCGTGTTTTAGTTTGTTTTTTAACTTCCTATGAGCCAAGACTATATACTTATCTATTAAGTGAAATTTTTCTTTGAAAAAGAGCGCTTATCAGTCAAGTTCAAGCATATGAATAGAATATTTTATTATGAAAAAATTTCAGAAAAAAATTTAGTATTCTTATTGGTTGATTTTTGAGTAAGAAGTAAATAAATGAGCTTTTACCATCAAAAATACCCTTTCCCTTCATTCACGAGAGTCTTCACAGTGAGCGAAAATATCAGGTCATTGTTACTAGTTTGAGCTATTTCTCTTTTTGACATGTTCATCAAATGTATATTTCGCTGAAATGTTTTCTTTTTCTTTATGTAGGTTAACAAATCAATTGGCGTCGAGATAGAATGATAATTTAAGCATCGAAAAAATCGCCAGCATGAAGAACTGTTTTTAAATGTGAAATCCTTTTGCTTGTGTAGGTATAATTTCATATCTAAGTATATACCTAATCCGATGAAAAGATGAATGCATGCATGCACTTCTTATACGTATTAATTGATCTATCCGCCTAAGGATATTCTTTTAGATAATCATTAGAATTGCCATGGTTCCGGTTCCGAATAATAGCATTCTTGATACTTGGTCCTAATTTTTGCTATCTCGCTGGTACTAAAAATCTTCAATGACATGATTCTTAAACTTCGCCAATTTTGTACAGACTACCTGAAGAAAGTGCATGTTCGAGTCATTGTTCTGTGTACGTTGTGTGTTTGGGTTTGGTATTAAATTTCATATCTTGGAGTTGCCAACCATAGCGTCTGGTTTTAAAATGAATACTTTTTATTTACGAGGTGCTCGAGTAAAGAGAAATATCGCACCTAACTGTGGTTTTTATGCGATGGCTGATGTTTTATGTGGCGTAATTACGATTACAAAAACTAAGTATGATATTGAATGCAGCAACGCGAATATTTTAAAATTAATAAGTTTGAAAAATATGCCTTCGTGTTTGTAATTCTGTACCATTTTAATTCGCGCTGATTAAATGTTAATTTTGCACTAGGTGATTGAAAACACGTTTCTTCGAATAGCTTCTACTTTGATTTCAATTTTTGGTAATTCGAGTTTTATTTTAGTTATTTACCGCTTTAGTAAAAATACACCGAAGTGTAAAAATTGAAAAAGTTTTTGATTTTCCAAAATTCGTTCAACATTTCTTTTTACAAGGTAATAAACAATAAGTAGGAAAATTGAAATTTCATCAAAATGCGAAAAATCGGAAATATGGGTAGGCAACCCAAATAGCACGAAAGCAAAAAGGTTAAAAATTAGGTAATTCAAATCACGTCAAAAATATTTGGTAGCTATCTAACTCATTATTAGACAGCTCCTAGGAATGGAAAATTTTCAAATCCCATTCGAAGAAAACCTTTACGCCATTAAAAAGACCATTGAACTCTACGATGAAACGCTCATTTTCAAGTTCGTAAATAGGATATTTACAAGGTTAATTTTCGATGCAATTGTTAAATTTTAAACCGCAAAAAATGATCACTCAAAGGATTCAAACGGTACATATTAGCCATGCATCTTATTACGTAATCACGTTGCACATGGTAGAATTGAGAGAGGTAATAACATAGTAGAATGAAAATCGGACCAATGATCAACATATTTTACAAGCATGCTACATGTAACAAAGAACGGAAATAATATTCCCGCGGCATTTGTGCGATGCAGCGAAGGAAAAAAAATGCTGATTCGACTAATCTTCGACCAGCATCTACTATGAAGAATGAAAATTAAAATTATGTCGAACTTGTATCATAAATTATAAATTACCTTAAAGCGCGTTCTTGATACTCGTTCATAAAATCTTCGCTGTGAATGTAGAGGAGCTTTTTACTTACCCGGAGAAATGTGCGTATATGAAATATGATCATAAAAACTTCACGTTTCCTTGGTGCGACATGCGATGTGCGTTATTGTTTTACAACGTTTGTTAATGTACTTTTTGCGAAGTATCCGAACAATTTCAAGAAAATAGGTAATCTTTCAAATGAACGGAACGTTAAAGTATCATCTACCTGACAACATTTAGTGGAAGTTGATGCAAAAATGCTCTCGTGTTTTGCTGATCAAGGCGCACCGTCTTAAAGTCGTTCCATCACCTCGGGGAAAACAACGGATTTTTTAACGCGCTCATCAACTATCAATTTTCACGCACTTAGGTATTCGTGGCGTTATTTTATCAAAGGTAATATTTTTCTCATGTGTGAAATATTAGCTGGTAGTACCTCTATTCGTGTACGCTGTCTATGCTTCCTCGAGAAGATAAAAATACCACCGATTTTCTTCTAATTCCGGAAAACTCTTGTCAAGAAATTCATCAAATGAAGTGTAAGAATGCTGGTTAATTTAATTACTTGTGATTGTAATAAAGAGATTTAGCAACCGGTGAGAAAAATTATAGGTACGAGATAGCAGTGGTTTAGACTATTGCCTTTACAGTATAAAATGAAGACGGACAAGTACTCTGGACGACGAATGAACTCGTATAACGTAGCCTTAAGGGAAATTCCGATTTCCTATTATAGCATTCCCGGTCAATTGGTCTTCCGTGGCGCACAACGGAATCATAATTTCTATTTTTATATTACCAGCCGAGAATTCTTCCTGTTGAATTTAATTCTTTGTGATATAAAAAAAATAAGGTGTACTGAGGGTTTTGAAAAACTAAAATCATTTCTCTCGTCTTGGATTTACAACAATCGCCCATCGCGAATAAATTAACAATTAAAATAAGCACGCTGGTGTGTGGTGTCATGTACTGGTATGGGCAAATACAACATAGCAAACGAGACAGGCGACAATGTTGACCTAAAAGACATAATGTAACCCACTCTTTCGCAGCTTAACGCCAGACATCGCCAATCCGCCAAAGGTAGGTTCATATGTATATATACGTAAGTCTTACTAGCGAATAAATTTGAATACTAGTCAAAAGACATTTCGTTACTTTAATCTTAGTTCAAATACATTGATTTAAAGTACATTTAGAAAAAGACATGTACTCGTGAGCTGACAAGGGTAGACGAAAAGCATCACTTAATTTGCAACATTTCGTTGTCAAGGTAATCACAAAACGCAGCTCGCTTATCAGCAACATGTTGTTCGCGTTGCATTGCAGCGCTAACAATCAATAAAACAACGCAATTACAGGGTGTACCAAAACAACCGAAGAGGTTTGAAAATCTAGTACGTTTTTCACGATAAAATATACCAACGAGGCTTCGTGTACTCTTTTTTTTTCACCATCTGGGTACATCGTCTACGTGAACGGAATATGGTGGTATGTTTTTTTTTTCAGATGTATGATTTAATTTTAATCATGAACTCGTTAAGAAAAGTAGAAAACGTTTTTGCAAGTCGTTACAACCGCAATAAGTACGAAGTTGATGGGTAAAGCAAGAGCCAGTTTTATTATTTATTTTATTTTATTTACCTAAAAAAATTACTTTTATGGGAGAGTTCATCGACTTCTATGCCGTCAATCCATCATCCTTTTTTGTATTTAAATACAACACAAAAATCATCCATTTTGTAGTCAAGTTTTACCTACGAATAACATTGCGAGCGAAATAACTTGCGATTTATGAATATGAATCCGAATTTTATCCAATTTATTGAAGAAATAATCAAGCTGGATGCTGGAAAGTAATTGAGAAAATATGGCGAACTTTTGATATTAAAGAACAATTAACGTATTGAAATTATGATAAAAAAATTAAGTAGGTAGTAGTTGGTAGGTATTTAGGTAAGATACTTGACACAATTCGATGCAAAATTTTGAAAGGCAGGTATTAGTAAACTATGAATTTAATCCAATTAAAAAAATGTGTTATATTTAGGAACCGTAAATATGACATCGTATAATTTAAATAACTTAATTTATTGATGAATAAATATAAAACATCGAACGGTGCTGTATGAAGATGACTGTGAAGTAACACCGTAAAAACAAACACTCTTCCACGCTCTGTGCAGCTTACTTCGGAATCACGCGCACAATGAAATTAGAAAAATTTACCCAACTTAAAAAAATGCCAACATTCACGGGGCAAAGAATTGCAGCGAAATTGTATCTCCTATTGGAATGCGCGAGTTGAGTTAGATCGTCTGTTGATAGACCGGTTGCAAGCGGTTAGTTTTCGCATTCTTTTTAGTTTGTTTGTCTTATAGAACTAAACAAAGCGCTCTTTTTCATCTTTTTTTCTTACTTCATACCTTTTATTATTTTCTGAATTTAATCCGGCGCGAAAATATGCCGCAGAAACGGACGTTCGTGTGTGCAACGATAGAGAAAAAAAACCAATTCTTTTATTACTTTTATATTTCGTGCATCGTCGACCGTACTAATAATTAATTACATTTTCACGATGAATCAAAAACGTGTGAATTGGACAAACTTTTTTATAACCTAGGCAAAGTTATACGAACACCAAAAATAATAAAATCGTGTACATTGTAATATGCTATCGGTGAAATACTTCCTATATGCTATTTTCGACCAACGCCCGATGGCACTGACCGCTTTAATGTTTCAATAATCATTATAGTTTTTTTTTTATAATGACTGAAAAAAAAAAGAAAAAATGATAATTGACCTCATTATTACACGTATACAAGCATTTTATTTGTATTCTGCGAATTTGATTCAGTTCATAATTTTTCGTCTTTCGGTGGTCAAATTATGGTGAACTGATGAGATGCAAAATGCATCTAACAGGTTATTTTTAAATACGCTTGCTAACAAGTGACATCGCATTTGAGGTATCTGACACACCTTATTCGAGCTTCCTTGCAAATGAGTATAATTAAAATGATTTCCCTTTCAGCAGCGTCCTTTCGTTGGCGCAGTACGTGCACACGTACCATTGCGATAATTTGTAAATCTACCAACACTTTCGTTACATAATTCTTCATATTCTTCATAGTTTATGTGAAAATTCCAAAGTTAAACAATTCAATCGTGACATTGCTCGCATTTATATGAACTCGTACTATTAAAGCATGAAGGAATTCATCTCACTTTTCACTTTTTTTTTTCTATAACAAAAATAAACTTGTTAGCGCCGAATTACTGGCAATTAGACAATACTAGTTTTGTCACCCTCGATTGCATAATCGAATCTATGTTACGGAAACCACGCGTAGGTGGTTATTCTGGCAGACTTCGAATCAATTCTGAGGTGGTCGACGAACGCGTAGAGTAATTGAAGAAATATTCTTGTATCGTTTGAATGTTTCGATAAGTTTTATTCAAGTACTAGGTTATTATCTAAAGGTTATACATTACTCGATGCTCTTCCTCTTAACCATAGTCTTGAAGGTAAACCTGAAATAAGGGCGATTTTTGAACATTACCAAAATCAACCAGACAATTAGCCTTATGCTTTATTTCGCGTTTTCTGAATTCTCGCTTTTTACTAATTACCTGTATAGTGGTAAAAAATTATATTAATTCTTTGATTACTCAAGAAACCTTGCTACAAGAACTCCTCGGTGTTGATAAGACATATTGGGTGTTTGTTGAAACCTTCCAGTCAGAGATGCAATATCAGAAAAAAAAGTTATGATGGCATTGTACAAAATCGTAAAACAAGTTTTTCTGTTGAATAATTCATCTCAATTTGTGTAAAAATCGTCTTAAACGTCACACTTATAAAATTAGTAAATTTTGATTTAAAAAAATTTCGTCAAAAAACTGAAAAAGTAATTATACAATTTTTGTACTTTATCCTATTATGACTTTTTTCAACTTTTTTAAGATATTGGTATCACTGCTCTGGCAGGGTTTCAAATAAGCACACCCAGTACTGATAAAAAGTTGATTGCTTATCTGAAATTTACATTTTTTTTAATATTTGAGGTTTAATATAATGAGGTACATTTCTGACAAAATGTAGTAAATAATTCGAATCGAAAAATTTACTAGGAATTTATAATATTTCACATCATTGCACACTTTACCTATATTTGTGATCAATGACGAGAAATAACCCATTAAATGGCAAAACTAACGGATTTTTCAAATTAATTACCACCTATGAACATCGATTATTGGATCTGCAAAAATATAATAACCTGTTTTATTTGACCTTCTTACATCCGACTGACCGACCGACGTCTGTTAAGTATAACACGCCCGAGATGTCAATGATAACAGCGAATTTACAGAATGGCAAATTTTCTATGAAAACTTACTTCAAATGGTATTTCCCGTTAAATGAATATATCTGAGTAATATCGTAGATTCATCTCAATAATAATACCTATTTCACATGGAAGATATTATTGTGTTGAAATCAAGTTCCGAAAATATACTCGTACTTTTTTTTCATCTCACCGATGAATATCCGTACATTGTATGGCTACGATTTGCATCAATTACGTTATCGGTTTCAGTTGGCTAGGTATTGTAAAAATTACCTAGTAATGATGGGTGCCGAATGTTTGAACGTTACCACATTTTTTAGCACATCGAGCTTGGCCGTGTGAAATCATTGAACAAGAAGTTTGATGGTAAAAAAAAGGATATGTTTTACTTAAATTCGTGAAAATTTACAATGATTTTTTTTTTTCAAGGAAACTTGGGTTTTTGATTAAGACGCATAGATTAAAATAAAGTTATGTAAATGCTTTTGGAATTTTTCCGAATCGAAATTTACTATACGAATAGGTATGTCTTCGGTGCTTGACGTCTAAAATTTTCTTAGAAGTACAATTCTTGTTTTTATTTTCCATTGATTCAGATTTCCAAGCATCGATTCGAATTAAAAATAATTGTTCGTTACATTTCAATACACATTAATTGACAGCATCGTTGCTATGCGTGAACTTCGATTCGAGGGTATCCTCACGTAGACATTTTCTGCGAAATATTTCTCAACATCGAAAGCTTTGCTAAACGAATTTTTTTCGACAAAATCATAGTTCCTGCAATAAGTAGGTACGATGATTGTTTTCTTAAAAAATTTCATGGAGCAGTAGACGCTCCTTCTCAGAATTATTTAAATATCGTTTGCCGAAGAATTCTCGTGTACAAACCTATATATGCGTTTAGTTTAGCAATCGAGTGATTCGTCGTACCTTTTCATATTTTTTAGTTGACTGACTTTAAGGTATAAACTTTCTTAGAAGTGCGTCCGATGAAAAACAACGTTGGTGAATTTCTTGGTAATTAAGTTCACCTATTTTATAGGACTTGAAAAATGCACGAGTGACTCATTGCAAAATTATGTGGGTATTTTGTAAAAAAATAAATTACCTCTAATAGATTTTATATTTTCTAACGCGAGATTGCTTTCTAAAAAAACATACATGATCTATTTAATTTGGGAGATGGTGCGAAAGAAAGAAAAAAAATGGGTGGTTCAAGGTTATTCGTTTTTTAAAGCATAAATTCATCGTGAATATTTGCCTACATTAGCGGAAGCGGTCATATACCTACATTAAATGGAAAATGAAAGCAAAAAATTTCTTCACTTTGATGCCTACTGCATGCGATTGGTGATGGTTAAATGATGCAAGCAAAAACTTCTGAACAAGTGTAGGCGTAAATGAGATAGAACGAATGGAAGATTTTGATGAAATACATTTTTCTCGAATCGATTATCTATTATTACAAAAATCGGCTAAGATAATAAATCATTTTAATTACCAATTGCATGTACTTATAAGTTGATAAATTTTACTAATGTACAATGTTATGACCTAGTGACTTTTTTATATGCATTATAAATCGCATCGGCTTAAATATTCCACGCATGTACTCGTACACATCGAAAAGCGTACAAAAAAATAACTAAAACGTGTGCTCGATGATGCGAAAAGACAGAAGAACACTGATCAAAAATATAATACGTTTTGTTAAAAAGGTGTGGAATTTTTGATTTTTTTTTCTTTCGCTGCAACAGTACGAAAGAAAAACAGCTTTGGCGAGTTTGTCGGGTTCAATGATCACATTCTCTTCACATGCGATTATGGTTCATTTACCGCCTTTACAAAAATAAAGTCAATGTTTGCTATAAAAATAACGATAAAAATCTGTATTAAAATGTACGTGATTTAGTTGCTCTTTCCAGTCGATATGCATTATTGTCAATTAAAAAGCAACAAAGTAAGAGATATTCGTTTTATTTCCACTGCGTTATGATCGCGGTTACCGTTGGTACTCGATGACAAATGGCCGTCGCGAAAATAATTAAAATTCTGAACGGTTTTACCTACTTACATACGTGACCCCTGTAAATAACACCCCCTCGTGCATTTTACTAAATTACTACTCGTTAATGCGTAAAGGTCTCCCTCGAGCTGTCGCGTTTTTACTCTTTTTCGCGTCAGCCTTTTAATGGCATTTTCAAACACCCTCGCTAAATTCGTCATCTACACGGATTATGTATTCATTAAAGCCTGCTGTTATAACGCGACGTTCCCAAATTCGATTGACCCGTTTGTGAAACCGCGTCTCAAAGGCCCAAACAAACGTGGTTGCAAATATTTATATTAATTCGCGGCGAAACAGGTTTCGGACACGAGTTACAGGTCTAAATGAAATATTTCACTGGGATGTTCGCAAAGTGAAGTTTAAAAACCACTACCCTTTGATTTATTGCCAAACAAACAAAAGGTAGTAGCGGTGACAGATGAGTACCTCGTGATATATCACTATTACCGCATTTCTTCAAACCGAATAGCAGACTTTTAAGCCATTATAAAAATTATTGCATAGGTTCAGGAATAGCAACGTGTTTTTCGCTATATGACCCGCCGATATTCGATTTTCTTAGTACTGCGCCAAAAAGGGAAAAAATAAAAGAGGGTGTAATACACTCGCACAAACACGTATATCCAGAGGGAGCAAATCTATCAAGATATTGCCAAAAACTACGAGTTGAAACTGCTTTTATTCGCACCGAAGACCGAACCAGAAAAGGTCCCTTCGTATACGTGAAAATCGAAGCACGAAAACGCAGTCAAAACATCATCATCTATGTGATAGTAAAACTATACGAACGACATGGAAAAAAACGCGCAATCAACGCCTTCATCTCTGTATTAAAATTATAACGAATTAAAGCAAACCTAGTAAAAGCACCGTTAACCTATAAAAATACTCATTAAAAAACAACATAGGATGAAATGATTATTCGCATATATTCAAACAAAATACCTATAATATGGGTAAAGTAAACTGAAACCGCTTCATTAAATTAGACTCAAGTTTGAATAAAAGTCAACATAATTACACCATTAGTAGGCCTACAGAATTGCAGTAATCGTCGATAATACTATCGGAAGTGATTTGCTCGTTTTAGAGTGCATAGAAACTATAAAAATAGTTCCCTTGCACGTTGCACCTAACGCATATTCCGATTTATGAACCAGACTAGCGGAAAATTCAATGAGATGACAGTTTAATTGTAGATTTCATTATATCATTTTAAGAAATATGGTCAAATTAAACTCATTTTAATATCAACGTCACGCTTCTTAACTTTGAAACAAAAAGTAGTTGTACAGATAAACTTCATAATACGTAGGTGAGTTATAGTCAAACGAAATCATAAAAATTTTAATGTCCATACGGTTTTCAGGTGCATTTGATGAAAAAAAAAAAAGTTCCATGAAATAGAAACCCAACCGTCAATTCGAACAGAAAATTGGACCCTACCTGCGAAGCTCAACTAATAATATAACATTGTTGTGAAAATAGCAATACTCTAATGAACGTTGCAATGAAAGGACGGACAACTAAGACGTTTCGATCTAAAGAGAGTATAATGTGTACATTATTTTTCAACAATTATTCAACGTTTTGACATTTGAGTAATTTTTTTTATAGCAAAATCAAACCTAACCTAACTTCACTTCTCTAAGTTATCTTGCATCTGAGGGATTTTTTGTAGCAAAATCAAACCTAATCGAAACTAACCTCTCTTCGAGGAGATAACAGAAGGTCTGAGTGATTCCTCTTTGAAAGGAACCAACCAACACTAAATAAACTGAACATGATCATACAGCGCCAAAAGTCTGCTCTTATCACAATAGCAACTACGTCATACAACGTTGCCATTATTAAAATTTATAGTTGAGCTTCGCAAGCAATACCGAAAATTGATATCAGCAAATGGTCATTCTTGGGTATTTCACACGAACTGAATAATTGAAAGGTAACAAAATAAAGCAAAAAATCATAATAAAAGCTATAAAAATATCAAATTTTCAATTGAAAAAAATTGATTTTGAATTGAAAAATCAACAACGTATAAATGATCCTAACTGATGGTACTTCCTTCAAAAGTACGTGTTACTTTCGCTCTCAATCAATACGCCGGAACTCATTTAATTAAAAAAAAATCAATGTCACGTTACAAGTTAGAGATGCGCCAACTGAAAAATATACGTAATTCATTAATAAAATTTTAATTGTGTGCGGAATTTGATTGAGACTTAAATACTCGTTAAGAAGTAACGGTTCATTACGTATATGATACGTAAATGTATCCAGGTTCGTTTTAAACGAAAGTAATTCGGTTTTGGAAAGAAAAGTGATTAAATTCGAATGCTTACGGGAATTAAAGTATAATTTATTTCCCGATGGAATTACTACGTTTTTTTTACCCATCAAAGTAACATCTCCGCGATGCAATTACGAGTGATCGACATCGTGTGTAGTGTTTTTTCCAAATTGCATTCAGGTACAGCTAATCTCACCCTCATTTTCTCGATCATTATGACAAAATAATAACGTAATGCTATTCTGCGCATTGCACGCCGGACCCTAGTTTATCATTTTTTTTAATGCATTCAGCGGCGAGTTATTGCGTAACTGCGAACATTTTTCAAATGCAACGTCCTCGTTATTTACCTGTCATTTGTTGTAGTTCGTATTGTAAATTGCCGCTGTACGTATTTTGGAAACAAAAGTAAGCACGAGATTGTATAAATTTAATCTCATATACAAGAAAGTGAACATCATTTTAAAAAGGCCCGTTTATAAATTCTCAGTGATTAAAACTGAGTTATGTAGTATTCGCCTTATATGCAATACGTAATTAGATGTTTAATCTCAACGTAACATAAAGCATCACAGTCAACACTGAATTTACAAAAAAGAAACAGCGAATAAGGTTGTGCTTTGAAAATAATAGTTTTTTCATTTTAAATTCGCGTTCATCAATCGAATGTTCTTGACTGGCAGTACGTGCTGGAAAGATGAAAAAGTACAAGTACCTACTGAAGACGTGTTTAATTATAGACGATTTTTTTTTTCATTGCAATTGCTCATATCGATATTTTTATATGGTAATTATCATTTGTTACATCGTAATATTACTACAATGAATACAGAGGTCAAGTTCAAAGCATGCCGGCGGTCGGCCAGCGTTATTTTGTCCTGTTTAGCGAATATTTACGGCGTACGATTAGGCAATTTGTCATACACAATTAAATCGTGCGCTGCCATAATGGCAACTTTGTACGGTGGTGTCTCGGCGTAGGTATCTGCAATAAAATCTGCATAACACTAACTTCATATATTTCGTCGAGAGTCGTTTAAATTACGCATTTATCTCGTCGATTATCTAAGCAGATTCAGTTGTTAGCTGAAATAGACATGCACACGTACAATCAACCCACAACCGTTTCGCAAAAATTTTACTTGATCCCTTTGTATAGAAGGGTGGCTCCAAGCTTGGTGTTATATACAACTGGAAAAATCTTATTACAGTAAGGTCGGGGTTTTAGACTAGCCTTTGTAAACGCAATCAGGATTGCAATTTTACAATATTTATTTTCGTTCCTATGAAATTGAATTTCGTCTGTTAGCAAGTTGTTATGTAGGGAATACACGGTAAATGTTTTTTCTTCGGTATAATAAGGTGGAGCATGTAAGGTAATTCATAATAAATTGTATTTTTTCTTCTTCTTCAAAAAAATGTATTCTAATTTCTAAGTAAGTGAACGATACCTACTGGTTTCTTGTTTGGGGATTTCTCTTTTCATTTTTGTGAATATTGCACAATAACTAATTACAAGTGTGTAATAATATGAAAATAAATTCGAAATTCATGGTTTACAAGATTAATGGGAAGAAAACTTGATGCTATTACTTAATTGTTTTGGCATTGGCATCAACCAGCTACTCATTTACTTGATTTATTTGAATTTGAAGGTACCATATCAACTACTAATATTTAATATTTCGATAAATCGACACGATAAAATTCTATTATGTATTTCGATTGATCAACGCTCGCAATGAAAACATTGATGCATATCTTGCAGCCGAACTGATGTAAAATTATAATGCTCAGTTTCACCCATAAATATGTATCATATTTATATATATTTTCAAACTTCTCGCAAATGTGAACGAAGCCTGAAAACGTGATTGCGATATGTGATTTTGAATTTGCTATTTTTGTATTGCTACTAATACATCATCGACATCGACCCCTCTAAAAATATGACATTAGCAGTATCCCATCAAAACCTGCCCTACGATAATCGCATGACCCATATGACATCCCGTTTTCCAGTTCAATTGATTTAATCCATGAATGCGCGTACGTATCGATAATGATTAGACTTTATATTGCATAATCATTTATGTAATTTTAAATTTAGCAGAGAGATGTAAAACCCGATTCATGTGAAAATTTTCGCATAAAATTTACACCACGATCTACTAAATTGTTTGAAAAGTTGCATGATGCATTGGTGCGCTTACAATGAATTTCCATAAAGTCTTAAAAAATATTTGAAAAAAGTTTAAAAATATTTTATGCATATGAAATGTTACATCTTGACGTTTTTTGCAAAGTAAAAATTATAAAATTTTCTTGAAGGAAATTGAAAGCAGAAAACAGTAAAAAAAAGTTTCATTTTTTCAACTCACATTTATTTCAAACAGAATTCAATTGCGATTTGAAAAAAAAAACATGTAGGTAGGTACTAGGTAGATAGGTAGGTAGGCAATGGTATATATACCGGGTGTCCGATTGATCGTGGACCCCCCCTGGGGAAATGGATTACTTTTTTTCGGGTTTGTTGTACAAATGGCAGCAATGGCGTAAACAACGTTACATTGGATATGATTTTCTTCATTAAAAAATAAAATTTGGTCATATCAATCCGTTCTTAAGTTGAAAAATTTTATCAATTCTAAAAACATTGAATAAATTGCAATTTTTCGATTTCGAAAGTGAATTGAAAAGACTAAATTTGATTTTTTTCGAAGAAAATGATGTCCAATTCAACATTATTTAGGCTGTTATTGCCATTTTTGCAACGAAACCGAAATGTAATTTATTTTCCTGAAGAGGCTCACGATCAATCGGCCACGCGGTACATCTTAAACGGAAATAAAATTTTAGCAATACCTACTCACATCTTTCCTCTGAAGAAATCACTGATACGATTAATTGAAATTGTAAGCGAAGGGAAAAATTAAAAAAAAAAGTATTTGGTATTCATGTGTAAAACCAATATCCTCATCATTTGAGAATACAGACCTTGGAATAATCAAAGTATGCAGCATGTAACCTACGTGGTCTACATTATGTGATTTACCCACACAAACATAGGCGTTGGGTATACCGAGAAATGCATCGTGAATTCCCCGATACAGCTCTGGCATAAAATTCAGCTAATTTCGAGGTAGTCGACATTCGAGAGGATTCGCGTGCAAATTTGACAAGAAGGGTAAGAAATCTCTTCCGCAAAATACCTATCGACGAGGAAAAGAGAAGGGACAAACAGATGACGGGTATATGCAACTGTGGTAAGTCCGGTTATGAGCAACAGCACTAGAAGCAATGGTAACAGCAGCGTCGACAGCATCAGCGGCAGTTTTCGTGGTTATACCCTAAGATCGTGTTTTTTTCTCAGTTATAGTTTACAAACTCTGTGCTCTCCGGTCATAAGCTTCTTCATACGCGATTTATGTTCAGTCTTTCTTCAACGGTGTTCAGTCATTTCGTGGTAATGTATCTAAATTTCGTAATTTAGCGTCGCTTTCGCTATATATTCGAGCTTTTTGGCAACAGTGATCTTTATCGAATAATTTTTGTTCTCGTTATTGTTTTTATATAGAATTTTTTCTATTTTCATCATTACATTGCTTCTTCTTCGGAACCGGCATACGACATATACGGTGAGTGAATTTTTCATAATAATTTTTTTTTAACTGTTATTTCTAAGATTGATAAAGTGAACATATCTTTCCCTTCAATTTATGTAACTCCGAATTTTCCAACAGTTACAATGCAATTCAAAAGTTTTGCATGACCTTGAAAATTTATCATTTTCATTTCCTCGATGCGTCTTCCGTTTTACGATGATTCGGAAAAAATCTTTTTCTTATGTCGTTAACCCATCGTTTTCTTACACTTTTCTTAGACGGATGAAAATAAATGCATATAAATTACTTTGAACTTGACCAAAACCGTGGCATTGATTTTCGCGCTTCAGCTGGTCCTTGTGCATGAATCGTTATTATTTTAAGAATCACCTAAACACTTCCGTCCTTTCGCGCCATGCCATTTACTTCAAATCGGTAATTTTGTCTAGTTACTACGTGAATTATTTTTTTTGCTCCCATTTACCAATAAAATAAACACTTGGGCGTGAAATAAATTTCTTAGTGGTTTGTGCCGAACATGATGGCCATTGTAATCGCGTAAAAAAAACGAAAAGAAAGAAAAGTGAGAACGAACAGATTACAAGCATTTTTTTTTTCATGAATTTCCATTTCGTTGGCTTAGTTTTTCCAGGAGTAAATTTTAATCAGTTTGCATTTAATTCGCGATTTCAACCTCGTGTGAATTAAGTACAAAAATTTTTTTTCACGTTGAAAAATTCTAAAGAATTTTTCCCATTTTTGGTATTTTTTCAATAAGTAGGTAAGGACAATTCTTATCTATCCATTGTGTTGATCGTTGAAACGAATGATCGATAGAGATTAGATGACAAGGTCATGATAGAATCAAATTTTAATTCTCTGAAATAAGTATTTTTCGGATCACAAAGGGATTGATGAGCGATTACAAAATTTTAGGCAAAGGGTTCTGTAGTTTTGTTTATAATAAACCTTTAAAAATCAAACTAATGATACTTCCGTTCAAAATCCTTCAGCCAATTGAACACGTATTTGTGATACAGTAGTTTACTGTTGATGAATTTGAAAAAAATTTACATCACGAAAGACGGTGCAATTCAATGGAGTCTTTATAGCATAATGCCCTGATCATGCATCGTATTTAAAAATAAACTCGTACGCAGTAAAGAAATAATTTTTTTTAAGCTGATCAAAACTTGAAGAAAAAAATACGGACAATTGTAACAATGGAAATATAAAGGAAATAATAGAATCGCCGAAAATGTGAACATTTCGTAATCTCTATTCTCAATATATGGATAAAAAATATCCAGTCATTGTGTATGAGGGAAAACAAAAAAGTTGGTGTTTTTTATTGCATCATGAGCAGATGCACCGCAATCAAGATACTCGATCGTTGAACTGATTGTTCGGGATAAACATCGATTATTTATCGAGTTGCGTGTGTTTTTTTTTAAAAAAGCTTCTTCGTCATGTTAAGACGTGTAAGGATTAGGTACATACATATATATGGAAGTTTCTAGTATATAAAGGAATACATATTGGAACATGCCTCGGGTAAAGGCCGGTGATCATCGATAAGACGAGAAACTGTTTTGAGTGAATAGCAATACCTTTGAGCGAACTTATCGTTTACTTTTTGCTTTACTTGAATTGCGACGATGAACGTTTGCGAGGACGTTTCAATTTTCTTGTGGTATGCGGAACTACGTGATATTTTTCGGACGCCTTATTAAGCCTGTGAAAATCTCCACTTGTGATTTTAGCATCCGATGTATTACGTACTACCGGTAGTTCTGCGTACTTGTTACAATTACGAACAGCTGAAATTTCATGACTTCCGTTTTTTCCATTTTTAAATGGCTCCGCAATAATGATAGGTTATTAAATTGTTGTCCTGTCCTAAGGCTATCTACCCGAATTTCTGACATACTTCTTCACGCATCTACTCGTGTTAACTCAAAAACAGGTAGTATTAAATTTTTTAATAAAGTTCACGGTATATTTGGAGCGACGATGAAGAAAATTAATAAACGTACTCGTATACGCATCCGAATTATTATACAAACGACAGGGGAAAAAATCGATAATCTCGATTGTCAACCGAGTTCCTTACCAAAGATAAGATTATTTACCGAAAAGGGGCTGTCGTCGGCAAACATGAATCAGCCTATGTCAAGGACATAACAGTTACAACCACACTCACATAGTCATACTTGCTTTCGATGAATTGGAAATAAAAATATCAAAAATAGTTTTTCACGCAGTTCTTTTTTCATCACTAGTCAAAATATTAAAATAATCGCTCGTTAGTTGTCAGCGCTTCATTGCGCATTCAACCACAAATCATATCTATTTTGATACCTGTTACCACAGATTACGTGACAGCGGTAAATTCACCCCGCGGGGAAAAAACACAACCAAGACACCGACCTTTCCACTTACAATGAACTTGAGACCCCGAAAAAAAAACTCGTTATAACATGCAAGTGCCATGCAAATGCGTTACAATAACGTTTGAATTATGCTCGGTGTTTTCATATTAATGCGTTACCGTTCGAATGAATGCATTTTTCTTAACATAGAATTAACCTACAGCTGATTTTAGAAATAACCTTGTATCACCATGTGCTTCTTTTTATCATGTAGAACCATCAGACGCACTGGTTTAATATGGGCATCGAAGTAAATTTGCCAAAATGTTCAACTATGGATATATTTTTACCCATCTCTGACCGTGTCTAGAAACGTAATATTTATTTAGTTTTCTCACGGATAATTCACAAGGTATAAAGTCACAAATTTTCTGCACTCGAGGGAAGTACAGTATATCTTTTTGACGAACTAAATTTATACTTCCTCGACATACCAACAGCTGTTTCATGGAACATTACAATTTGAATTTGGTTTTAAGCTAGAAAAGATTCTTTTCGAAATATTCCTCGACATTTATATTCAAAACAAAACGTTAATGTACTCCACTATTAATTACTTGTCACTTTCTTCGTTTATTCCCATGTACAATATTCACCCTAATAGACTTTATTTTCACAACCATGTAAAACATAGACGGAAACGCGATTAATATCCAAAGCAGTAATGTGAACATGTTTACAAGTTCCATGTACTTTATTCCTTTTAAAAAGGAAATTAACTCGCACAATTAAAGTGATAAGTTGAGAAAAAAGAAAGAGATAATAAGAAGTAAAATCTTTGCACCAATACCATCTACCTAACGAATACCGGCAAAAATTTCATTCTTTATGAAATTAATCGTCGACGTTAATTTCAAGGTTAGGTATATCGATGAGTTAAAACCTGAAAATTTCAGGATGTCTTCTTGTCTTTCGGTGAAACGATTAAGACAATGCGATGACGGAAGTATCCGGTGTTATGAAAATATAAGTTTGCGATAAGATTAAAATGAAATTACAATACGATTTCACTGCAGAAATAAGAAAAATTCGTATTCCAAGTTGCAACAATTCATACTATTCTTCTGATGTATTTAATTCCTCGTTCATTTAAATTTTAGAATTGGGCTAAAAACAGGAAGATTGTTGATGTCGTTTATTAATTAATTTTGCGTTTATATCAGCGAATCGCGGAGGTTATGTAAAATACCTAGTTGCATAAAATAAAACTATCCTATGTCATCCAATTGCTTTGACTAGTTTGTAAACCACTTCCTGCAACATCCAAAAGGTGAGACCTTTTTATATTAAAATTATGCAAAAATATGTTTTGAAAAGAAAACAACGTCTTCGAATTATTTCTACGTAGTAACTTGCAACGGTGACATTTTCTCCTTATATAATACAAATATCTGCTTCGATACTCGATGATCGCTTATAATTTGTATTTCGCATCATGGCACATCAATCTAACGTGTTTAATTTACCAACCAAAGGTTAATAATCCCAATTTTAACTACCTAATTATGTGTAATTACTTATTCTCGTTTCGTTGTGATAATTTATGTGTGATTTATTCCATGTTGAGAATTGAGATATGTAGCTTTATCCATATGGACAGGTAAATAGCAAAATACGTATAACTTATGTAGAAAATAATCCAAGTTCAACCCAATATTTGTCTTTCTTCCAGAATTAGTTGTTAGTCGTAGTTATCTTTTTGAAAAAAAACGTTTTTCATGGATTTCCGAAACATTCGACAAATTACTAGAGAATTTAGCTAACTAGGTCAAAAAGACAAAAGCGCCAATAATTCTGAGAAACAGTTTGTCTACATATTTACTTTTGTAGTGTACACAGCGGTACGAACAATCTGCAAATGATGAAGCCATTTTGGCAGGAATGTAAGTTACCTATTACAAAAAACCGGATCTAGGACGGGTTACGTCTGGTTTAGGCGAGCTAATCGTTTAGAAATTAAGTATGTTAATACGATTCTGGCGATGATCAGAAAATTCGCTAAAATTTTCAATATTGTTGACATAAATAATGAAGATTTAATCGGAAAAATCTATACCCACGATTTCGTTTTAACGTAAAATAATATTTGAAGTTTAAAACTCCACCTACCGAGTAGACATTTCATTTCGCGAAGATGATTACTCGAGTATAACGTCATGTTGGAATTTACTCATCAATCCTTTTTTATGCGGACGATTATTTGCAAAAATTAATCTTCAAATGGATACGTAAACGTATTAAAAATTCATTTAGTGAATCCGTTAAGAAGTCAAGTCCATATTGTATTCTATGTATTTACCGATGTGATTTATTTCAAATGCGTAAAAACCCGTTCATTATAACTAAACTAAAACAGGAATTCAAAGCAAATTTGTCAGACTTCGTTATAGTTGGCAGTTGGCAGACAAATAATGCTGTAACGTAGGAGACATAACAATGTTGCTGTCTTTATTATTATCGTTGGTATTATGTGTCACTGATCTTCACACGTATTACCTTGTATAATTCTTTCAAGTTCTTTGAAGAAGTAGACTGAAGTAATTTGTTAGCTTTGAACTTGCTAGTTAAAAGACGAATAATTCTGAGAAATTTATTTAAATTCATATTCGCCAGATGATCAGAGCATTCCATTGAATAATGATTTTCAATAAAACGACGCTTTTAAGCGGGTGATTTGAATTTTAAAAAAATTGCAGAAGCGAAAATTCCTTTTGAAATATTGAATATCGTAACCTCGTTCTTTTCATGTGATGCTTCTTGATCATGAAACATGATTTTAGAAAAGTCCTAATGCTCGTAGAATATAAGTTGCGGTGCGCTTCAATAATCTGGCCATCTGTATGGATTAAATTTTTTGTAGCATTTGTATACGTGTACAAGACGAAATGAAAAGCTCCGTTATGAACGTTGGCCGTACCATCTTCACAAGCACTTGATCATGATTTGAAGACTTAAACTCATACGTGAGCATTCGTATCATCATGGCAAACAATTCTTTCCAAATACCCAAAACAACACGCGTAAATTCTCATTCTAACTGTTAATCGATGTGACAACAACATATTTTTCGGTGCGCCGAAATATTCGCCTTCATAAGCTGTAGGTGTTTGTTATGGGAAAAAATGAGCTTATAACGGCTAAAAGAATAATTACTTACGTATTTATGATTGTTCACAATGATAAAATCTTCGTTTGAACTCCTATTCCTCATAAATATCGTGTATGTGTAACATCACAATCTTCCTCTGTTTATTATCGTTCATATGAAAACGCGAATCTTATGTGAATTTCGCATAATTATCATTCAAGTTCATTTGGAAAACTAAACGGAGGAATTTTCTTTATCCCTTTATACGAGCTGATCGCAATCATGCAGGTTGCCGGAATTCCAAATATGAATTTGAAGTGAAAATAGACACGGTGTTTCTTTGGCGCATCGGCATACCCAAAACAGAGATTGCATTGCACTCATGATTCAACAGCCGATCGTGTATAAGTAAATGTGTTTCAATACGTCTCAAGTTTCTTTGAGATTTCTTATGATTACTACCTAATAATCTCCTTGAACTTGTACGATCAATTAGAAACGATAATTAAAACTAAATAGTTTTATAAATATAGCGCAACTCTTTAGCTTCGGTCGCTTATCTTGAGAATGAATTGAATACCATTTTTTACGATCGTTTGAAAATATTGACGAATGAAAAGAGCATTTTATTACAAACACCTATATACTGATGCAAACTACTTTACCGCTATGTACGTAATGATCAAAATAGTGTACATATGTAATATGTATGTAACGTATGTATGCATACAGAGATTATTTTATGATAACACTTAACACTTAAGTATCTATACTTCTTATTCGACGAAAAATTCACGACTAAACGGACTACATCTACATGTACCTACAAAATATTACATACAAAAATGTAGTTGTGTTTCGGATACCACATTGGCTCATTAAACAAATTCATCGTTTGAAATTCTCGACAGAAATTATTTTTGCTGTACTACGACATGCAATACTTCTACCATATTACGTGTTAGCTACTTTTTACATCGAAAACATCGAAGGATATCCTGAAACAAACGAAAACCGAAAACGAAGACGTGCTTTCATCAAGTATTTCGCACGTTGGATAAACACCGGATGAAACGTTGCTAAGAACTCGAGAATTCTGAGATGCAGATTTCAGTTTTATTATAGGAAACCCAACTCCAAGAAAAAGAAATTGAAAAATTGCTTAGACGAAAATTATTGGAAAAACGAATACATATTGGTAATTTAGCATACAACTGGAAAATTACCGGATCCAGTAGTCATAATAACCATAACAACAGTAATTAAACAAAGGTGTACATACAACATCCAATACACACACGCCGTGGAAACTTGTCATTATATAATGATAATTGTAAAATATAATATAACGGAGTTGCCGTAAGTTAATGACCTTCGCGCTTCTGGATTTCAATACAACGGCTCCCCTTCCATTCTTCATACGTAAGAACCTATATAAGAGGAGACAGAAAAAAAAACTGAAGTAAGAGAAAATGACGAAGAGGATGATGATAATGATCGTGATGACGACGATGGTGAAGGTAATGGTGATAGTGGTGGTGATGATAATGTACATACGTATTGAAGAAGAAGCGCACACGCGTTTGAGCGTTACTATCTGTACATGTACCACTACACATACACACATGAAAACGGTATTGCAGTATGTAACTGGTTGAATTTGCCGACTAGTGTTGTCGTTACTTGGGCTCAGCCGTAAACTGATCATCCTCAGGTGCATTGACTTTGCTGGTGTAATTGATGGATGTTTGATGCTCGACACTCGACAGCGAAAAATTCATATGATTTACTGTATTCTGCAAATGGTATTTCTCTTTTTATGAATTCGGATAAACGCCGGTTTTCGGTTTTATTTTGCCTGATAAAACAATAAAGATTTCCGGTAGTTTTTCACTTATCTTTATGACACATTTTGGCATTCCCGATGTTTTGATATAATTATTTCGTTTTCGTATTTAAATTTTTATTTGACGGAAGTCATCTTAAATCCGTTATCTATCAACGTTCGATTCATTTTGTTGGTGAAGAATCTGCATTTTAAAGTCGTTAGCCGGGTACACACTGCACAGTAGACCATGGGATTTATACGCCGGCTCAAGTCAAAGCAATGAAAACAATTAAGATACTTGTTTGTTATCACTTCGGTGAAAATAATTATTCACTTATAATATAAAAGATTACTTTTCATGTAATATACAAGTTTTATTTAACAACTACAAAAGATAAACTACGGTTACTAGACAAATGCCATTCGTACATAATTCATTTTCTTTCAGAACATTTATTTTCGAAACAACTTCATGTTACTTATTACATTGAATGCAAAAAATAACGTAGCTATTCTGTTATTTACATGTAAGATAAACATTGCTGTTTTACACTTGTAAGCAGCTAAAAGTACATTGCTCTTATGTTGATATGTATTGTACCTCTACCTCTACCTACCTATTCTACTTTGATTTCTAATTCCTTTAGATCGACTAGATTTGCTTTTATTCGAGATAACTATGATCAAGTATTTTTATATTCGAATAAAACACATAATAAAATCGTTGAGCCATCATCTCTGATTACAAATTTATCCATGATTGCAATTTCATACGGAACAAGGTTTAGGTCATGAAATCTAATTTTTTCAAATCGTAAACAAACTGCGAAAAAGAGTTTTCTTCACAATCAGTATGCTATACTTTAAAATTATCACTTGCCAATGTTAAAAATATACTTGACTTTTCGAAACCTATGCCTATTATAATGTATATGATACCTGTTATCTGATTGCCTATTACCTAATATTTGAGAAAAAAACACTTGAAAAATTGTAGGTATAATACCAACATAAAGCCTCGAGAAAAAAAAGTAACCATATTCGAGTTGTCCAACATTTAATACGTGATTATCAACCTTTCATTGACAATTTACATGCGTAATAACGCCACATTATGCACTCAACTAGTCTTTTATATAGGTGAATAGCAAATGATACGCGTCTTTTTTTTATATGCGCAGGTCGGTTATGCAGTAGCCTACAATAAACATTCAACCTATTTTGTATCGAATTAATCATCTGCACGCAAATGATTTACAGAACTCTTGTCTTCATAACGGATTCTTTTTAATCTTCCCACTTGCTTACTGTAGTACATGTAATACGTACACTCTTGGTGATTACGTGTCCCTAGACATTAATATGATGTTTAGTTTAACACTAAGAAGACATATTACATTAAACACGAACTTTTGAATTGAAAAATAACGTGGTTACTTTCAGAAATTAAATTTGATTAATGCAAAATTCACAAATAGAGGCTATCGTATTTACGAAGGATGCGGTAAAATTCATCATCTCACGCTTGACTCATTGGATGTTATTGAGAAAATCATGAAAAAAATCTTTTCAATTTCGTGATCTTCGTTCGTTGAAGTTGTTAAATAATACATTTTCGATTGTTTGAACATGAAGTTAAATCAGATAAAATTGTTATCTGCAGTAAGTGCACGTACAAAATAATCGCTGTAAATGATCACTGCAGGCAAATACTCAATTGACGTAGTTGGAAGAATTTTTTTTGCAAGCAAATTTTTCTCATTCAATCGTATTGCTTTTGAAAGGAACGTTCCATATTAGAAATGGTATTTAAAATGACACTGAAAAAACAAAACTGCTAGATCTCGAAAAAAGAAAGAAGAAAGAAATCAATGTAATTATACTTATTAAAATGCAGACTAGACAGTCGTAATGTTAGATATAATCTGAAGGTCAAGATAGGTAATTAATGAATTGAAGATCTTATAAAAATAACGCTCAGTACGAACTGTATATAAGTATTAAATACGTACAAAAGAACTACTACTAGCAAGTTCGAGTGAAAATGTTGTTTTGATTATGAATTAACCAACAAACTTGCAATCAATCGCATACATCACGAATCATAATTTCGACGTATTTATACTCACTTGTTAGCTGTTACCTATTCAGTGTTTCCTTATACTTACTTGTGCGATTCTTTTCACTGAATAGTTCATGTCATCCATTGATCGAGCAAAGGAAATCATTTCATTAAAGATGTACAAAGGTTCAAGGTCATTGGAATCATTGTACCCTCACTAAGGTTAATTTTTACAAACGAAATGGCAAGTGCGATTCGAAAAATTTAATAATTTGAAAAATTATGTGTGTGGCTAGGTAGACAGAGGGTTGTCTTGTAGAATGTAAAACGTAGAATATTATGTAGAATATGTAAAGTTGAATATTTATGTAGAATATAATAATACCAAAATACAGTAAGTATCATCTAAATTTTTATAGATTTGCTTCAAATTTTCAAATTTAACCATGAAATGAATCCTTTTTTTGGCTTTTTGTTGGCAATTTTCGTTATATCGTTCATTTAAACGATTTCATGCAGTAAGAAAGAACGAATTCAATCCTACTTTTGCACCGCGAAAAACCTTTTTCTTATCATTAGCCAATCAGAATGGCTTTTCAAATTATTTTACATTTTACATATTCTACATTGATATTCTACATATTCTACACAAAAATGTAGAATATAATATTCTACATGTAAAATGACAACCCTGATTGTATATCTAGTAGGTAACTAGGTGTACCTAAAAGTTCAAATTTGAACATTCAATAAAATAATGACTGCTTGTATTGTTTTCTTTTCAAGTTGACTGATAAATTATAAAGTCGTTAGGTATTAAGACTACCTACTAAAATTATCAATTAATTATCTACTATTGAACTCGCTCATGCGTCATAATCTGCGTGAAAATTGAATAGGTAAGTAATAGGAATGTTGAATACCGGATTATCTTAGTGATTAAGGTTGATTTACTACTAAACGCGACAGATGATAGAATTGTTTATTAGGTGGTGTATCGCTTGGGCGTTGGAGAAGCACGTTTAACCTTTAATTACAATTTGAAAAAAAGTAACCGTATCATCGTAAAAGTTGTACCCATTTGTATCGATATTGCTTTAACTGCTCTTCATTTCATGATGAGCTTTATTTTTTACATCGTTGCAACCTTCAGTTTAAAACAATACATACCTTACGATCTAGAATCTACCGTCACCAAATTTACGATCATAGTTCCTCCACGAAATTGAAATCGTCACGTTTGTGGTTTTTTAATTTCTACCAAATCAGACAGTATTATGACTACGACAAAAATTAACCCGTAAGATGTACTGTTAACTATGCAATGTGATGTATGCACACGAGTAGACGTCTTACGTAATTAAGTAGGTGAACTTGAAAAAAAATCTCATTGGAATGCTTTTTTAAAAGAAGAATGCGCATTTCATTTAAATTTTAAACACTGCTATTAATGATTTTATGTATTCAGGTTTTCAATCTTGTTTTTTATTTTTATCAAATGCGATGGTTACGTATGTGAATGTATACCTCTTTTTTTTTCGGTAATTTGATGTTGAATGAAAGATAGCATAACCGACCCCCACTTTCAGGTGGTGCATATGAAATTATTTTCTTTTTTAGAAAATTATACGATGAGTATACCATCGATAAAAATGTTTTTTTATAAGCATTACATACTTGGTAATTACGTATGTGATTTATCTTGACTGAAAATTCGATTCCGTACGAACTAAGAAAAAAACTGATGAGAAAATTGCAGTTGAATGTTTTTTTACTTCATGAAGTCATTTTGATTTTAATATCAGCGATAGTTGTCAGGTAAATTAGGCTCGTCTGTTTGTCAAAACAAATGGAAGAAAAATATACGAAATTCACGATTTCCTGTAATAAAACGCGAATTTCTTCAAGGAGCGTGTAAACACTAAATGCAATATAATGAACCATGTTTTAAATTAGTTGCTTTACTGTTGAGTTATTTTTCCTACAGCAGCTTTTGGCTTTTGTCTGTGTTGATGTAAATAAGTATTGAAAATTATAAATTAACAATTGTCATGTATAATGACGGTAATAACAATAAACAGGGAAGACGATAGCGTAGGTAATTTAAAAATTACTTGAAATATTGCTGTATCGTATAAGTTTGGCTTAAAACAATACCTCAAACTCATGCTTGAATCCAACTGCGTTATCCGTTAATCAAATTTGTGATTGGTATTGAAAATTTCTAACAATATACCTCGAGTATAATAATTATTTTCATTAATATAATTAGCGAATTTTTCATATACGCTGTGAAGAATTACATATTACGTTTCTAATGTATCAAAAAGCATTGTTCGTTGTTCCTTTTCTTAAATCTCTCTCTCCAAAAAACGACTTTTTCAAAGAAATTTCAAACCATGCATTCCTTATGGACACCTGTTTGTTGATAATAATTAGTGTTGTAATTTCAGATTCGAACCAACCATTTGGTGATGCTTCTGGAGTACCCATGCGCCATGCGAAGGAAAACTTATTACAGGCGGGGAGAAGGCGGTCTAATGTATAATCACGCTGTCATAGTTGCCATCGTTTTTTTTGTTTTTACCAATGTTATTTCTGCAGGTCAGTATTATCTTTATTTCGAACAGATACGATATTTTCCATCAACGAGTAAAACTTGTTCAATAAATTGCCTACCTCCCAATCCGTAGGAATTATCTTGTTTTTATCATTTGGGTTTTTCCGACATATCTTTCGACGAAATAAAAATTTATTAAAACATCTGGCCTAGGTAACATTTCCTTTGTTGGATAGAATTCAAGAAAATATTTCTAAAGGTCATTTTTACCCGAGATTATTATCATGCATGTTTTTTACACGAACTTCGTTTACTTGAATCTTCATTGCATAAATTTTTGTTTGATTTGAGCACGCTTATTTGAAATTTTTGCTAATAAAAAGTTGAATACATCGCGTTGTTATCTAATTAAAACATATTTTTTCAGCTCTGGTGAATCTATTAAATTATAACGAAATAATAACACGTTATTGGAGGTTATTATCAGAATTAAACACATTCTTACTCGTTCACTTTTTTGAATTCTGGAAATTTGTACTTCATTAAGTAACCAATAAATGAATGATTCTATTTAAAATCAAAACATTTTATGAGAAATGTTGAGAAAAATGTTTCAAACACAAAATAAAACGATGCATTGGATTATGCAAAATAGTAACCTAGGTTCTCGCGAAATCGCAATAGTTAAATCAAGTGCTAATGTCGTTTTAAAAAAAGTAAAAATCTGATGAAGAGAAATGATCGAAGAAATGAAAAGTTATTTAAATCAGGTACCTGAGGTACTTAACATTTATCTACATCTCCTTGAGTGAAATCTGTCACAGATCATTTACTTGGTAATGTTTTCGAATTATTTTAATAAAAATAGGAAACATTTACCGGTACAGAAATTACACGAGGGTTTAATGATTTTCGTGCCCTTAATGTAATAACCATAATGTTCAAGGTCGTTTCGTTTTGTAGGTATTATATTAAATTTGGTGAAACGTACGTTAAACCTTGGAAAATCACCATAAATTACAAGAAGTTTTTAGAATCCATGCAACTTCCGATTTAAAAAACATAAATTTCAACGAAAATTCAAAAAAAAGTATTTCAAGTTGATTTCTAAAAATAAACAATGATACATTATATCATTACCTACCGAAAACCGGTAGTATTTAGCTTAGTAGGTATTTGTAATATAATTTAAAGGATAAACAGGTTTTGAGAATACCTAGCGCCATATCACATAATTCAACGATTAAATAGTAATTTGTAATGAAATTTTCTGTTTTTAGCGCCGACATTTGAAACTTCGTTACCACAATCACATTCCAATGAAATAGCAGAATATTTTTCTGGTAAAGGATAATAATTTTTTTAATGATTCTATGCAAAAAATTCTGCATCTGGTTCGGTATGTACATATGGAAAATGTAAATTTTCAGAAATTAATGGATGTTACTATAACTTTCAACGCTACGAAGAAGGAGATCGAATTGTAACTAATGAGCCATGTTTGAACTGCACTTGTCATAATAGAATGCTTATGTGTTATTTAAGAGTATGTCCATTCACAAAAGCTATTGGACAAGACTGCACGATAGAAAAGAAACCAGATCAATGTTGTCCTATCATAACCTGCCCAGAAGGTAATATTTTGTTGCAATTTACTTATGCACTTTTATCGTACATTATGACAGAACATTTTGTTTATTGTTCTTTTTAAAACTATTTAATCGATTTTATCGCGCTAGCTAATTCAATTTCATTTTTTGTGTAGTTCCTGTCAAATTACTTACTAGCTCTACTACTTCATCGCCAGCACCAGTCACGTCAACGACGGAAATCGGTTTTCGCGATAATTATGGGTGCACGATTAACAACATATTTTACACCGACGGTGCCCAGGTAAGAATACTCGTAGTACGAATTTCAACAAACCTGTAAAATAAACTATTTTGAATATTATAATTTTGAAGGTTCCTTCAGATGTTAACAAACCTTGTGAATTATGTTATTGTATACGTAACCGTACAGCTTGTGTGATGCAAGAATGCACCTTGCATGTGGAAGGATGTAGTCCGGTATTCAAACCGGGAGTATGTTGCCCTGTTAAATATGAATGCGGTAAATATTTATCTCGATTATTCGAATTACTTTATGAAATGTACTTAGATGATGTTATAAAATGCCGACGCGACTTATTATTACCCACTAATCCATAATTTTTTTTATTAGATTATGACAAAGAATATACCAGTTCAATTCGTCCCCAAACCACTGGTGGTTTACTAAAATCAACTACTTTGTCACCTGTCGGCGATTGTTTCTACGGAAATCATTATTTCTCCGATGGTGAATTGATAAAAACGGAGAAACCTTGTGAGCATTGTTACTGTATGAGAGGAGATATTGTATGCGCTGTGCAAGACTGCGGGGAACCCCTTCGAGGAAAAGATTGCATACCAACGACACCGCCACCTAATAAATGTTGCCCTAGTTCATATGCCTGTGGTAAGTAGCTTTTCTATCACTGTTCGATGCAGCATATCGTAAACAAAACTTTCGGGATATTTTTATACGACGTGATAAGTTATATTCTGGTCCAAAATCAAATTGTCGAGTTACCTTGATTTTAAATTATTTTTGATCACAAACCTGAAATTACATCATCAAGTTATTTAAATTGAAAAATTATTCGTGGCTACGTCGCGTTGAATGCGGTAATGCATTTCATTAAAATTCTGCTAATCAAGTAAATTACGTAGATTAGATACGTACCTAGTTTGTTGAAAATTTCGATACCTAATTTATTCTTTTTCGTTCATCGGTCTGGAACATACCTACGAATACCATGAAAGATACAAAATGCTATTATAACATCAAATATATAGGTTCCTACTTACCTAGTGCCTAGTTGTCCACTGCTTGTGTATAGAATAAGCGTTTATTTGATATCGATGAGTTAGTATAATATCATAAAAAAAATACAGCAGTCAAGTCAAGGTAAACTCTAAACTAGTCACGAAAAAATCCCAATTGCACTTCCATACATTGTACCAAATAATTTTGATAATCATGGTAACAAATGATTCATCACTTCGGTTATTTCCGAGAATTACTAAATTAACGATTAAATAAAATCTTCGATAGCTTTTTATTCAACTAGTCGACATCGTTTATTATCAATTTCATTATACGTACGGTACGTCCGGTTGATCTTAGTACCCCTCAGCGCAAAAATCCCATCAACGTAGCTGACGCATAAAAAGTGGCTACACTTAAACAGATTACAAACTATGTAAACAGAGATGTCAGTGCGTGCAAATTATAGCACAAAAAAAACATACGAAAAAAGTAAATCATCGATTATTAATGATTATTTTTCGTTTTCAAATTATTAATATCAACTTAAATTCTTCATTTTTATCAAAATAACGATTTATAAACATCGATTAGGGATCAAAATAATTTATTTGTATTACTTATCTATGGTAATGGGATTTTTGCGCTGAGGGGTACTAACATCAACTGGATGTACTGTATCTTCAGAAACAATGCACTCACCCATTGAAAAATTTTTTTTAGCGAATGAAACCGCTTCAATTGAAGATATCACTAAAGCGTCAGACATAGCTGGTACAACTTTCACACAACCTGATGACACATTCAGTTCATTTGATACGACGACTTCTCGTTACAAAAACACACCAGTGGTTCTTTCACAAGAGGAAGTTTACGAAAGATTAGGTGAAAAAAAAACTCCCACAACAACTCTGCTTCCAGAAAAAATCTTCACTACTTTATCAAGCCTATCTTCCAAACATCCTTCTGAAGATATACAACTTGATGATGAATCTGTCGATGCCGATGAACATGTACCTCAACCAGGTACGACCAATGAACCGTTGAAAGAACACGTTACTGAAAAAGATGCCAATGACGACAAAACTACAACACGTCGTATCCAATCTGAAACCATTACACCAGGAGTTTCTTTACCTAAGGCATCTCAAGGCGTTACTATCACTCCTTCGCAATACGAGGCAACAACGGAGATTTTAACAAAGGTCGGCGATGAAAATACAACGAAAGAAGAATTTACTAAATCACCATTGGATGAATCGCCCGATAATGCTGTATCAGCGACCGAAATTACAACCGAAAAAATTAAGTACGAAACCACAAAATATGCTGAAAAAGTCGACACAACGAAATATAACGAGCGAGAAAATACGAGCGAGAAATTGACCACAAAACCTATCGTCGGTAATCAAGAACAGGTTACTGTAACGGAAAAATTACCTTCAGCAGATGCTGTTACCGATGAAAAAAATTCCGACGAAACGACCACTCCGATATTTCTTTATTCGAAATTTCCCACAGACTTTAATCGTCCAAGTTCTGAAGAACCACAAGACGAAAATTCTTCCGAACCAATTAAATTTCAATTGACAACAAGGCAATTTGATAAAAATTCGGTTTTATCCAAAGAACAAGAAACAACGACAGCTTCGGAAGAAAGCTTACAACCTAACACTAAAATTCCACCCAGCAATACCGAATTGCCTGTTGAACATCAGACAGAAAACATGAACACCCTATCGAATGAAAGCACTGCTTCCTTATTAGCGAATATTACAAAAATAGTAAATAGCGTACAAAATTCTCAAAAAATTCCACCATACCAAATACCAATGACAGAAACAACTAAAGCTCCGATTGCGGATGACGAAACTACAACGAGAAAAGAAGATTATCCTATTACTGAAAAAACAGCCGAAATTTTAACAACTATTAAAAACGAAGTTGGTACCGTGGTACCATCTGTTATACCAGGTGAAGGGAGTTGTTTAGTTGACGGTATCACGTATCCGAATACATCCATTATAGAATCGTACAATCCGTGTCATTCCAAATGCGTATGCCTTAGTAGTATTCCGACATGTACGCTAATTACGTGTGCACCGCCGCCAGCAAATCCCAACTGTATGCCCATACAAATGAAGCCCGAATCGTGCTGTCCAGTTTATATATGCAGTAAGTAACCATAGATTTTCAAATTAGTATAGCACGAGATGAAAATTGTGCCAACTAATTAGCGTATTTCATTTTATAACAGATGACAATAAAGAACAACCATCTGGCGAGGTACCATCAAGTCATAATCAAATAGTTTTGGATGAACCAGAAGACGTGAACCATTTTCCTCAAGAAGATGAAACGACGACTATTGTCGGAGAACACGATTTCTCCACAAAAGTAGCCGATTTGAATAAATCTACCCCTGAAACAATAACCGAAAAAAGTAAACCAGAAAATGACGTTTTGGTGAACAAATTAGAAACCACCACCATCGCAATCAGTAAACCCGAGAACGAGGTTGAAAAGAAACCAGAAAATGATGCCGAAAGTAAACCAGAAAACGTCGCCGAAAATAAACCAGAAAACGATGCCGAAAATAAACCAGAAAACGATGCCGAAAATAAACCAGAAAACGATGCCGAAAATAAACCAGAAAACGACGCCGAAAATAAACCAGAAAACGTCGCCGAAAATAAACCAGAAAACGACGCCGAAAATAAGCCAGAAAACGACGCCGAAAATAAACCAGAAAACGATGCCGAAAGTAAACCAGAAAACGACGCCGAAAGTAAACCAGAAAACGACGCTGAAAATAAACCACAAAATGACAACGTTGAAAATGAACACGAAAACGTTAACACCATAGAAAATAAAATAGACAGTACCACTATTTCAGCCGATAAATCGCAAAATGGGGATGCGGGAAGTCAAAACGTAGCAGATCACGTTACCGAAACTGGTAGCACAGTTTCCTCCATTGCTGATGAAACCTACAAACCAAACATAGTTACCACCAATGAACAAACTATTCAAGATAAGATCGACGAACCTATCACCACAACAGATACCCCTACCACTGTTAAAGAATCAATAGTAGAGGAAAGTAGCGTAGAAAACAATGATTTACCTCAAGTAACAACTGTGAAAGGCGTAGACGTGAAAATTGGTTTCCCAGAATCTCCCGTTACAGTGGCAGACGCGAGTGAAAGTTCTGAAAAACCATCGTCGTATCAAGACGATAGTTCATCAGGAAATGAGGTACATAATGATGAAAATTCCACTTCTGGTGATGAGTCATATCCCACGACAAGTCAAGAACACCTTTCTGAAAATTCAGCCACTACAAAGCCGACAACATCGGAGAAATACAACGATATCTCGAGTTCGGAAAATAATTCTCCTTATCAAGATAAAGAAACGACAGAATTCGAAAAAATAATTACTACAGAGGACACTCTGGTTCATTTGACATCGATTTCAACTGAACCAAAAGATGAAGCACAAAAATACAGCACTGAGATTCCTTCGACAGAGCCAAATCCTACAGCTTATGTCAATGAGAAAATAGACATTAACCCAACAACCTTACCTGAAAAAATCACAGAAATTAACCCGACGACATTGTATGAGAAAATTAATGTCAACCCCACAACTTTACCCCCTAAATCACCATATGAACAAAATGACGCTGCGTCTGACAGTAATTCTCCAAATATCGCTCAAAATAACTTCGAAGCTTCTCAAAATCCCGAGGAATCGATAACAACCACCGAGGTACCGGCGGCTGATTTGCCGAGTGTCACCACTATTGCCGCTCATAGTTCAGTTTCGGATGCCGAATCTGATAATGAGCAAAATGACATTACGACAAAATCGTACGAGCTTTTCAGTAGCACCGAAACTCAAACGTCAGAACCTATCAAACATTCAGAATTTGAATCTATAACAACGGCTAAAGACGATCTTAGCAATGAAATCAGTCCGGTCGAAACTACAACAGCAGTTCATATTTTAAATGAAAAAATTAGTACAGATGGCGAAAGTTCAAGCATTCCTGAAGTGACATCTGGTGCGAACGAATATACCAGCGAACCCTATTCTTCATCTTTCCCTACAACTGAGAAAGGCGTAGAATTAGACGTAACGGAAAAGTTATCGCACGAACAAGGACAACTTGCTGGTTCCTACAATCCCCCAGTAACCACAAACGAAAGTGATACCGTTCCCGTTGAAACTACAGAACCATATATCGTTAACGAACCGTATCAGACATCGTATCCTCCATCGTATGACTCTGAAACAACTGTACATTATAATTCGGAATCAGAAAAACATACCGGAAGTGGTCTTGCTGTTACCAATGGACCATCGTCAAATGTTGTAACGACCAATTCTCCGGACGATGAAGGAATTAAAGAACATGAAGATGACGTTAAACCAATTACCATCTTACCAGAAACAAATGATTACCCCTCGGTAACGGTTCTACCATCGAAGACAACTTATTCGACATTACCGCAAACCTTCCAATCAGAAAATATACAAACAGAAATCACTCCCGAAGACCATTCTCAAAATGGTTTACCGTTGAATGAAACTCACGATGATGAGACCACGCAAAAAATAGAACCTCCTATCACCGAACATTCAGAACCACTTGTTACTGAGATTGCATCGGCAGAGCAAACTTATCCTCCATCGACCAAAAAATATGTGAATTTAACAGATTCTCAATCTACCCCGCAATATGTTGAAACATCATCCGTTACTCCAACTCCGATTCAACATTCCACCTGGACTCGAAAACCAATAGAAGAAGAGACTTCTGAGCCAAATTACTATCCTCCAGTGCCGATGTATCCCACTGGAGGAGGCGCTACGGGAACGGACAGCGGAAGTGAAGAATCCGAGTATGATGAAGGTTCTGCTTTTGGAACCGGAACCTGCCGATATGGCGGAAAAATCTACGTATCGGCGCAACAAATACCTCGCGAGGATCCATGCGACTTTTGCTTCTGTTTCCGCAGCGATATCATTTGCTTACAGCAAAGTTGTCCGCCGCCTATTCAGGGTTGTCGTCAAGAAACAATAAGCGGTTTTTGCTGTCCTCGATACGAATGTCCAGTAGCGTCCGCCTTGGCCTATAACGCCTCCACAACAACGAGTACTACTACAACATCGACTACCACCACAACTCAGCCGCATTTCACTTTGGAATCGTATCGTAGTCATGCCAGAAAAGTAGGGTGCATGATTCACGGGTATTTTTACAAAGTAGGAGATGATATCGCCATCGCATCTGGTCCCTGTCTCGAATGCATGTACGTTACACCATCACAATTTGAGCAAAAAAGTTTTTTTTTATAACAAATCGCGATGTCATTAATGTTTTTTTTTTCTTTTTATAGATGTGGTTCCGATGGCCGCATGAAATGTGATCCAAAATCTTGCAGTCCAGAACCTTTTGTCAGAAGTTTCATCGGAGAGGCCATGTCTAAAAGATGAATTTTTAAATTGTAATAGTGCCACATTTTTTATATTTACGTTTGCAAAAGGCGTGTGACTAATTACTTAGTGCTCAACAAATAATTTAATTGCCATAGCGGCAAAAGTTTACAAGGAAACGACTTTCTTGCCTTTTAATTTTTTATAATGTAGTATGCGCAACGGATTAGTAAAGATTTTGCCCATATTTTTCCATCATGCCATAATTCATTTCAAACATTATTTTATGTTTTTAATTTAAACGAAGCATTTATTTTTTATGTGATTTATGTCTAAAATTTTATCAAATTATGTCGTATTCTTGTGTAATGATGTTATGATAATTGTCTAATCGTTGAAAAATTGTGTTTAAATATGAAAAACACAATTTTTCAAAAATGAATTTACAATAGTCAGGTACGTGGAAAATAGCACTGCGCAGATTTTAGGTACTTTTTTCGAAATAACATTGATATTTTATTATGCATTCAAAATTTTTCTCAACTATTTCGAATTAAACTAGTCATTGAAACCCGTTTTTTGTATTATTATTTTTATTTTTCTTATAATTAAGTTCAGCGTTTTCGAAGAATGCATTTAAAAAAAAATACCTTAAGTACCTTTATACGTTTTTCTTTTTTTTTTGTATTTATTTTTAATACTTGGCAGTGAAACTCATCAATCTCCATTACCATAAGTGTTGAATCTCTTTCATTAGCTTTTCTTAATGTAAAGCTTTAACATTGAATTAGACAAATTTGAACCACCGTTAGGAACGGTAAATAAATAATTTTTTACATGTATCATAAAGTTTATGTTCTAGTATTTTTATCACTATTCAACATCTTGGTCGTTTGACAGATAGAAACATTTTGACATAGTTTATTTATTTATTTTTTTTTTATCGTTTCTGTCTCTTGAATACCAAGATTTGTGAAATTTGATTATGGTAATTTTGTATCGTATTAATAAGATTTCAAGTATATTTTTAAATAGGTATTTTAGAATTTTGTAGATAAAAAATTTATTTACATCTTCCAAGATCTATTTTTTAAAATAATTTAGCGTTATAAGAAATAATTTGTGATTTAGAAAAATTAATTAAGCGTATTTTCTGCTATTCATTTCATTTTTTCTCCATAAACTATTTCAATTTTGAACAAAATTATCTGAATAAATTTTTAATTGACAAATTGATTATTTCGAATTATGCAAGTCTACTCCTAGTGTACCAGTATTATTCCTGTGAATTATTTTTCTCGCGTTATGTTCCTTAAATACTGTTTTAGTGATTTTTTTTTCTGTAAATTATCCTTCTATAATTCCACTTGATCGATCTTTATTTATGTAGGTACTTCACTTTTTCATAAACCCAGAAACTTTTTTCTTATTCCGTATAATTATGAAAATGAATAATCCTGATCGTGTTCAATATTCTAATTAGTATAATTTATTAAATCATTGGGTTAAAAATTGATTTGCCGTACATAAAACATCTAATGCAACGTACAAGTGTTTACATAAAATTTGTATTTATCAGTAAGTAAATAAGGAGTAATAACATCAAGGACATCTAAAACATATAAAATTTGATTTAAATAATCTATTAAACTTTTGAACCATTGGGTAAATTTCGATTTGGAGAACGAATACCATTCTCACTAGAATATGATTTACTTCTAAGCATTGGTCTTTGAGCGACACTGTAAAAATAACTTGCGTTACTATAAAAACGCGGCGGTGGAGCGGTAACTGCTACTTGCCTGTAATTACATACTGAAGGCAAAGTATAAGAAACGCCCGGTATAGAAACAGAGGCCCTATCGTTACCGTTTGCGCTAACGCTAGTTCTTTGAAGTTGGTAATCAATTCTGAAAATAAAATTTCAACAATATAGGATCACACGACGAAGAAAATTTCTTAAATTTCAGCAACATGAAATACATTTGATCGCTGGTTACTTACGATATCGGTCTATTTTGACACCAGTACGTAGATGGTGTGCCGACGGGTGGGAATAAAGGGGTTTGTTGTTGTATATGATGAGCAATTTGAATATTTTGCGGACTATGATTTATGCGTATGGCGTTATTCAACGTTTTCCTTAAATTTTCAAGCTGTCGAAATCAAATCCATTAGAATTTACAAAATACATGTACCTAGGTACCTAGTTTTAAAACTTAAAATTTGATTACCTCAGTTTTTTGATCTTTGTTTTCCTTACGTAATAATCGAATTAATTTTTCCTGGTCCCTATTCCTGTCCTCTAATTCACGAATATAACCATCAACTTGTCGACTTTCGTGGTTTTGATTTTTGTTACGAACAGCTACCAATTCCAACTGTCCTTTTAAATATTCTATCTCCCTGATGAACACATCAAGTGGGTATTGTGATTTATAATTATGAAAATTAAAAAATTCAGTTATTATGATAGGTACCCACCTTTGTTGTTGATCTATAGTATATTTCATTTCATAACTTTCTTCCGTCGAACCAGTGGTTTCTTTAATACAGTCATTTTGCTGATTTTGCTTTTGTTTGATGTTGTTATTCATCTGCTCGTGAAACATTTTATGATTAATTTAACAAAACTCTGATTATACTTAGACGTTAATTGAAAATCAAATACATACTAAAATATATTTAACATCTGTATCATTTATGGCATTTTGATATTCCAATTCACAATCTGCTTTAAATATCAGTTGATACAGCAAATCTACGAGACAAAACATATTTTACCAAATATGATGACTTGATAACATTTTTAATCAATCAATCAATTAGTCTAGTAAAGCTATCAAAATTATGTCCGACTTATTATAGAAAAGAATGTTATTATTTAATATATATAAAAATAATTAATTACCTACCTCGATTTTTAGCTTGTAATGAAGTAATTTCTTTATGTAAGCTGCTTAGCATACGTTTTTGTTCTTCTTTTAAAAATTTAATATTTTTTTCCAACTCGTCAATTCTTAAGAGAGGATCTTTAGTAGCCGTAGTGCTTTTCCTTACGTTATTTTCATTATTCGTCACATGCATTGGTAAGTAGTCTTTTCGTTCGCAGACACTCTGAAAATTTATGACGAATATTCTACAAAAATTCGTTATTTCATACATGGATAATTCCGCAACGAAAAATTAAAATGAACAGATACCATATTTCGTTATTCAAAAATTTTCGAATAAGAATACTAATTCACTTGAATAAATGAAAACTAAATAAATAAGTAAGCAAATAATTCACCAGTCAACAGAAATATATTCTTACTTGAGTTGGATTTTGAAAAGATGTGGCTGTTGTTAACGAAATTAAAACTTTTGAAGCCATACTAATTAGCCTATTTCAATATGTTATGCGTTCAATGGAAGAACTAGACGCACACAACTGCCGGTCAATTCATAACGAACAAATTTTTTCATTTTCAAAATTTGTTTATAATTTTCACTAATCGTCACTAATTTAAAAAAAAAATCATTAATGTCTTACACTTTCACTTTCAACAGATTCGACTTTCACTGAGAACTTACAACATGTTGCTTCATTTTACAACAAAATGTTAAGTTTATTTTAAAAAAGTTAATCTAGCACAAAATTGTTGAATGGAATGGTATTCGCAAAGAATCACAGATTTTAAATCTATATTCAATATGAATTTACATATAAAAGTATTATAGATTTTGGAAAAAAATTGATGCCGAGTAAATAATTCGAAATCGACGAGCAACATAGCAAAAAGAAAAAACCAACAGGGGGAAAACTATACACTCTGTAATTGGTAAAGGGATGAACTCGACTTGTACACTAACACTTTTACACACACATAGTTAACAGACTGCGAGCTTTAATGATGGTACAAAACAAGAAGGGAAAGAAAGAGAATTCCCGGCCATATCGATCCGGAAAATTTAGCACACAGTAAATGAAAGAAAGAGTGAATATAGTTGACGGGAAAACGGAAAGGAAAATATAAATTATAGGCGATGTCAATGAATACCTATATTTGAATAAATTGCATTTTATTTCTTGGTAAAAATGCAATGTATACTTTTTCAATTCTATTTTTAGACTACGTAACTTTAATTCGGAGAAACAATTTTTGCGTATTTTTAAGAACATGAGCTGATATACATCAACACTGTTACTTTGGTTTTCCTATTTCTATCATGCAACGAACGTACTTGACTATAGAATTAACAAAACATTTTTTTTTGTATCGTGTTTTAAATTAAAAATTAGGCGTTTCAAATATTTCAAGGAATTGAATTAACAAGCAAATAGTGAAACATATGCCACTCTTGAAATACAATATCTTGAAAGTCTTGACGCATCTACCTGCCTCCGATGAGAAACGAATAATTTGAAAACCTCCATATGCTTTTCTTTTTTAATTCTTATTGAATAACTGTGACCGTAAATCATCAAATTTGTGTCGACATTTTTTCTTTAACCAAAATGTATTTCATCATGGGTTAATAAAGCGGAAAAAGAATTACGCTTATGACATGACCATCTCAACATTTTCGAACGTCGTCAAGTATTTTCGTTTTAGGAACTTAGTTGCATACGACATCCCTTTTACTTGCTAGCACTTTCCTATATTATATCTCATTTATTTAAAAACATTACTAGATTTATCAACTATTTCAAGATTTTTTTTTCAATTGAAAACTAAGAAAGCAAAACCTTGGCCTACCTTTAGCATAATAGTGTGGCGCCAGTCATGCACAACAATCGCGTCAACTTTTCTTCACTAATGCTTTTCAATTTCCGACTCAAGTCGGTAATCATTAATAGGTACGTAAATTGAAAAAAGTGATTATAGACAAAATTTGTTCATAACTTTTCATTTCAAAACGAATGTTACACATACAAAATACGCAAGTACAAGATTTCTCAAAATACAAAGGTAAAATTATCTTATAAATTACGTAAATTTATTTTTCCTTTCTGAAAAATGACAAATATACAGTTTGTTTTCATTCATTGCGCGAATAATCTTAAATTTATTTACGTTCAAGTTGTCGCTTTATTTCAAATGTTATGATTCCTAAAGCAGTAGCGGCATTTAAACTGTTTATACATGGCGATAGAGGGATATTCACACGTATGCCTTTGTTTTCTTTAGCATATAAAAAAGTTTCTTCACTAAGTCCCTCGGTTTCACCGCCAACGATAATAACAAAAGAATTATAATTTTTATAAGATACATCATAATACGAATGTGTGTTTAATGTTTTTCTTAATTCATTTTTATCTAATATCTCATCGTTGTCTTCGTCCATATCGTCAATTACTTCATCCTCTATATCAACGGGATTGACATAGTCTTCTGCTGATAGAGCCATTGAATCGTCTCCTTCACCAGAGAGATGATCAGCAATTATTACATTTCCAGAACAAGTATCTCTGATATCCTCCCATGAAGCATTATTTTCGATGCGTAAATTAAATAAAGCACCACAACTCGACCGGGTAACTTTAGGATCCCAAAGGTCGACGCATCCTGAATTAATTCAATACGTTAACGATTTTTTTTTAGCAACAAAAAGTACTCAGCTGATTTCTAAATAACTTACCAGTGAGAAGAACAACTCTACGAACAGGTATAGCAGCAGCTATTCTTAGTATTGCACCTAAATTTCCAGGTTCTCGAATATTATCGCAAACCAAGGTGATTGGTAGAGTGGAAAAGTTTAAAATTTTATTTTCTAAATTAGGCATTTCAAATATACCTGAAAATATTTAACAACGTATTAGTACAATTCAAACACCAATGAATAAAAAATGGAAATATTTCAACAAACCGGTTAAACCCGGTGATGTAGTAAGATTTGACCAATTTTGAAGGTACTTGTAAGGTATTTTATGCAATACTGTTTTGTCTGGCGTAACGTATTCATCAAGCAGAGGAAGATCTTCTATCAAATTTTTACGAGTAAATAATATCATTATAGGCTTCGCACCAGATACCAGAGCATCAGAAATCAAACGTTTTCCTTCCAACATGATTGTTTTAGTTTGATATCTATCTCGCCGACTCTTAGATCGAGTTAAAAGAGCACTAAAAACAGAAATAAAAAGTGAATGAAAAATTTAAAATAATTCTTAATTTCGCAATGTTCACTTACGTTAAACGAGCATCGTATGGATTAACCACTTTGTACGGAAATTCAGTATCTTTGCCTTTTACTGAGCCATAAGATTCTTCATCAGATGTCATTTCACGAGGTTGATTTCTCCGCTGATTTCGATAACAGTTAAACGTAGTAAAGTATTGATTCATAAATTTCATATGAGCCTCATTCGAAAATCGTAAATCAGTTAGGAAATGAATACGGCTTTTCAAAGTAAACATGATGTAATTGATGCTTTTTTCGTCTTGCGGAAATCGATGTATAATGAACCAGAAACACTTACATTACAAATATGTGTTTTTTTTAAAATTCTAAATCAATTCGGTTCAATTAAAGCATTTAAAATCACATTCACACCCACACTAAAATAAATAAAAATTATTATTCAAATAATCTCACCGGGTGTCACACGTGAAATTAGAAGTGAGTGATAAAGAAAAATTGTAATGATAACAAAGTTGCTGCTGTCAGTGTTGTCGCTTCTATAGAAATTTTTCTCCCATCCCCTTCACAGTTTACATTGACTGAATTAATGGATTCACTGTATAGCAAAATACGATTGCAATTCGTCATAATTAATTATTACACATGAAAGAAAATTTTTTCACAAAAAGTTTGATTTTGAACACCACAAAATATTAAATTCCCCACAGGTCACATTTATTGTTCTAAAATTACTGATGAAAAAAACCAGAGACTATTTAGTTTTATTGTATTCCATTCATAACAGAAATAAAATTTCATCATGTAAAAAAACTCGAGTAAAAAAATTATTTAAAACGAAACAAAATGTTGATGAAAACCAGTCATTTAACGTAAACGATTTGATTTAAAAAAAAAAAAAAAAAAAAAAAAAACACTGAAGACGTTAAAATACACTTTGTTTTAATTCTTCAAGTGCGACCAACGCAACGATGAATTCTTCAATATATCACTTCTTGACCAATGTGAACTGACTTCGTTTCAAAATTGCTGTTTATCAAACACATCAATATAAAATCTCGTCAAGTTTTAATGAAACAACTGTACGCATTGGCTTCACAGTTCTCGTATTCTGAAATGTACTTGGACATGTCTTGCGAAGGGAGTGTGTTTTTTGAAGAAATATTATTTATGCAAGCACATCGATACGAATTGGTTGCCGGTGTATACAGCTTTCGAGGAACACCAACCCAATCTCTCTCCACACCACCGCTATAGAAATTAAAGAAAGCAAAAAACATGAAAGTTACTAATCATAAATATGCAAAGATGAAACATACTGTCAATCGAAATTCAAGTTTTACCTCCTCATAGAACACCATACTCGACTGCCTTTTTCGGCACTCCATTCCACATTACAGGGAGGAAATTTTTCTTTTTTTTGGGCAGCGGAATCCTCGTCTTTTTCAGCTTTTAAAAGACGTTTCATCACTTGTAAATTATAGTCTGTAGGATTACCATTTCTGTCATAATATCTTCCTATTAATTTTCCTGTTCACGATGAAAAAATCTTGTTATAGAAATTCGACGATCTGAGATCTGATATTCAAATTTTCAAACTAATTCGTACCCTTGAATGTATACTTGTCATCGTAAATTCTTAACCACTCTTTCAGATGTCTCAAATCGTGCAAAGGTAAGTCAAGTACATCATCGGTTAATCCTGACTCGCTGAAATCCCCCGTGATAAACGCTTTACTTGCATCTCGTCCTGAAATTTGTCAATTTGTATTTTCTTTGAGAAAAAATTTTTTTAAATGAAATGAAATTACCTGTCAACACGTTATACGTCTGACCAGCAGCATAATGTGATGGAGCTGTAGAAACATCAAACACTTTCCCTAAAATTGAAAGATAGAGATTTTCTGAGTTCTGACCATTCATTTGACTGAGATCTTCCTTCGTGAATAATTTTTCAACAGAGTTTTCTGAGCTTTTACTCTGAAATCGGGGGACAAGTACATGCTTAAATAAATTTACATAAACTGAAATATTAAAGAATGGGAAATAAACTCCAAAATTTTCATAAATGTCAAAAAAAGATTCTCTAAAGTAGAACGAAACAAGCAGTGTAGCGATCACAGTATACGTGAGAAAATTCATGGTTTAAAAAAACAAAACGAAAAAATCACTTAAAACAAAATTTTGATACAGAGACAAATGCAGAAAAAGCATCTTTAACAAATCGTCTATAAATGATTACGCGAGTTTATCTACTCTCACGAAATTACAGGTGTTTAGACGTTGGATGCTGACGCACTGATAAGAATTGTGTTTTGAACTTCCTCGTAATGGATTTGTGTTGTAATTTTTGTAATGTATTTTGATACTTTGCGCGAAAGCGCCAATTCCCTTTTATTTTATCTTCGTGAGTTTTAAACCTTTCGTAATTAAATATCGAAAAATGTGAAAATGTTTTCATTATCATTATTTTTTGCTTGATCGTTCACTTCTGTTGCGACTAGGTAGTAGGTAAATTGAATATTTTTGTTTTTGTGTGCGCATTTTACGATTGTTTTCAAAATCAACTTCACATAATTGAAAGTTTCGTTTCAGAGAAACTGAGTTTAACTTTGAATTCTTGAAAAAAGACGCATTACTTCAATTAAATATGGCTGATGAAGATAGAATTACTCAACATTTAGAAATGATGATTCATAAACGAAGTAGATGTGAAGACTGGGTAGCTTCTGTACAGACCAAGAGAGGAGACGGTAATTATTTCACCTCTTCGGACACTCATTTCAAATAAAATTACATTTTTTATGTATTATTCATTTCGCAGGTAAAAAGGAAAAAGACAATTTTGATTTCATCAACGACGAGATTTCCGATTTAACCGATTCCAACGATAGTATTAAACGGCGTTGTAGAAAAACCGTGAATCCCCAAAAACTACCCCTAACTTTTCTTTGTGAATGGAGTTCTTGTTCTTATGTCAACGAAGGAAGAATTCAATTTTTCTCTCATGTTTCACATCATATCGAAGACTTGGCAGTAGTAAAAAAAACTGAAAATACAGGTATTCAAATTTCTATTCGAATTATTGCTATTTTTCTCTTTTAAAATTAATTTCATTTGTACAGAATGCTACCAATGTTCTTGGGAAAACTGCAATTTTCAGTCCACCAATCCGTCAGAAATCAAAAGACACGTGAATTATCACGCGTATCACACAGTTTTGAAAACTGCTGCTTCACAACTTCATAATTTATGGGATTTTTCTGTATGAACTTCATGAGTTTTTTGTTTTATTTTCAAGCGTCAAATGATCAATTTTAACGTGTCCATTTAGCGTTGCAAATTAGACGGAGAAAATAGGAATTGGTTACCAGATTTATCATATCCTTTTGATTGCTGTTACGAAGATTGTACCTATTCTTGTGATAATTTCCAAACTTTTTTAGATCATGTGAACAACCACGTATCAACAGATACTTTCGATTCGAAAAATAAAAAAGAAATTCATTGCAAATGGAGAGGTAATTTTACGTTTATTCTTACGTTTGCAATGGTCGAGCACTTAGCAAATTTTCTCTCAGGATGCAGCAATTTCAAGTGTAAATCAAAAACTAGAATGAAATTACACCTTAAGAGACATACCGGAGAAAAAACACTAGCCTGTCCAACTTGTGGAGCGTTATTCGCCACTAACACCAAGTACATGGATCACTGTATTCGAAAAATACCAGACAAAAGTAGGCAATATTATTAAATACATTATCGACTACTACAACTTTATTATGAGTCAATATTTCAGTCGAATGCAACCGATGCCAATATTGCTTACGATATTTCTCTAGTGAAAGATTATTGAGAGATCATATGCGATACCATATCAATAGTTATAAGTGTTCATTTTGCGACATGACATGTTCAACTCCTGCCACCTTAGCCAATCACGTACGTTATCGTCACCTAGACGAGAAACCTTTCAGATGTACCGAATGCTCTTTCACGTGTGTATTTTCCATCACTTACGTTACAATATCGATAGTTGAAATAAAAATTCTAAATTTTAATTTCAGTTCAAAAAGCGCCGAAGATTGTAACGCTCACATGGCTTCTCATGACGCCGAACCTCGTTACCATTGCGAAGCAGATAATTGCCAGTTTTCGTGTAGGTCCATGGTCACGTTCAAAAAACATTTCAAATCGGCGCATTTAATGGAAAATGGACCCGTGTATTGTTGTCATATATGCGATAAAAAATATAACCGTGGATCACTTTTGGGAAACCATCTTCGAAAAATACATAAACTGGAGCATCCTCCGGGTCATACTAGATTTAGGTATCTATGAGTTTCAAAATGATTACACGTATTTGGTTAACGTAAATTACACGTTTCCTTTATCTTTCAGATATATGGAGAATATCGATGGGTACTTCAGATTACAAGTCGAACGTTACGAAAGTTTGGAATTGAATGATGTCGAGGTTTCGATAACTCATATTAACGAGCAATCGAAAAACTACGTATTAAAACAAGATACTTCCGGAGTAAATATTAAATTTTTCAAGCGCGCATACTTCATAAAATATATGAAAATTAACATAAATCTTTTGTAGGACACAAATTGCAAAAAATTTACAGTATGTATCAACGAACCAGAACACCAAATCAGAGGAGCTTTCATTGCTATCGACGAAGTTGACGAAGACGGAAACATAATAAGAACTAGTACCGTTCAGGAAGAATTAATTGACAAGAATGATCAAGATATTTTATTTGTTGATGTCAATCAACAAGACATTCGAGTGGAAAATAATAGAATTGAAAAATTATTCCAAAATGCGGATACAGCTGAGTTACCTAGTGAGAATTGCAATCAAACCGACAATAACGATATCACTGCCAAACAATACGTTTCTCAATTTACTTTCGTGGACGTGGATGAAACAAAAACCCACGAAGAAAACACCACACCCAATGATCAGGAAAGAATCTCGGAAATAAATACCCTTTCTACTAGTCAACCTTTGAATAATACTCGCCTTAAATTTGCAACTCCGAAAAGGAAACCAATCAAGTTAAGTGATAACGAAGCCAATGTCGAATTCGTAATTAAAAGAGATTAATTTTATACAATTCACAAGTGTATTTTTTACAATAAAAATGTACAATTTTACGATTGTAACATAAATTCATATCATCATTTGTTAATATATACATCAGTCTTATATATCATACTTTCAACTCGTGTATTCACTAAATAATAAGCTCATACTGAAAAGGAATAAAATCCGCTCGAAGTGAATAACGTATAGAAAAAACCGCGTTGTTTCACTTCGTTCACTTAAAACAGTAAATCATGACCGCATCTCGGACTAACAACTCGATTGAAGATTGAGTAAAGCAATTGATTTCGTAATGCATGGCATCGTATCGATACCGTTTCGAATAACGAGCGAGAAAAGTTTACACAAAATCGGTAAAGCGTTTTCTGTAACATTGAAAAAAAACAAATAATTTCAGTTTTCGCTAATAAACATAAATATCACACTGGTGAAACAAACCTTGAGAACAAACGACAAGTTCCGGTAACCTATCACAAGCAGTTTCAATGATATCTGGGTTATTCGAGTGTAGACAGTTAAACACAGCTGGTACAATCCTCGAGGCGTTATTCGGATTATGTTTAACGCAACGAGCTAATAACATATGAGCTAAGGAACGATTATACGACGAAGGATCGTACAAAAAGGGAAACAAACGTTCGAGTATAGGTTCCAGCAGAGCAGGTCTACGAATCGACGCGTGGTCCAGTTCCAACAAAGCAAACGCTGGATCTAAAAATTCGATTTTCAGCAAATTTTCCAATAAAATTAAACACGTCAAATACAAACCTTCCCATTTTAACGAATTGATGATGGTGTTCCATTGCGTGATGTCGGTTTCATGTGGCGCAGCTGCGGCAATTAATATTTCTTTATCACCCGACGAATCACCAACGCCGGACATTAAAACACACAAACTACTAATACACGGATAATCCACCTCTAATTCTCTGTAATTAACGCGATCAGAAATATCAAAAAAGAAATCAGATTTTCTCGAAGAATTACTCGTACGTACCTCAAAAGCGTCGAACGACTTTGTAAAAATGTCATGGCTAGTTTAACATCATAACTAATGAAATTTTGTATGAGAGTAACAAATTTGTTCATCATTATAGCGACGTCTTTCATGTTTCCGTGATTCTGTAATAAAGCGAGTGCGTAGAACACGTATTAAATATCTCGTTTTTCTCACAAATTACGCAAAATCCCGCAATATACCTTGAACAAATTTAAATAACAATCGAAAATCGAATGAAGCGGTGCGCTGAATTCCGAAGAAAATAAATGAGGTTGCAACAATTCCAAGAATCCGAATACATATTGAAACAATGATAAGTGATTTCTCGAACGGAAGATCGGCCATTCCAAATGGATTCTACCCATTAACGACGTCTCCAAGATTCTTATTTGTCTGCAAAAAATTACAAATTATCAATTTTTCTCCTTCTCGGCAATCAAATTAATGTAAGATTTATTTCGTACCTTAACAGTAATCTGGGATGAGTTGCGGCCATTTTACGAATTATAAGTTCCAATTCTTGAGCTCGTTTAGGCCATTCTTTCACTTGAGTATTGGTAGTAAATGAAGTTAAAGCGGTATGTGAAATTACATCTAAAATGCTACTATCTCGATCTGAAAAAAGTTGCTTGATAATTACCGAATGATGAATATATTTGAAAATTTGTACTACCTGCTTTAGAAATCTTTTCGAATTCGATAGACATTTGCATTTCGTTCAATAACGTTATAACTCTGGGAACTCTCAGGTACAAATGTGCGATAACATTGCAGCAAATAATTCTGCGAATTCTGATACCAAATACATATTCTTGAATTTTATTTAATTATTAAAAAAATAATCGAAGAAAGTATTACGCTTACTCGGAGATTTCAGATTCTTTATTTAAATGATTAATAATGGATATCATTATTTTTGAGTTATTCGGCTTTATCGCGCACTCCACCAGCTGCGATAACCTATTACTCATTTTACTCAAACCGGTTTCATTACAACCATAAGATTCGACTTCTAATACGATATACTCGATTACACAAATTAACTGAAAAAAATCGAAAAAATTAAAATACCGTAAATCGAACAAAATTAAATTCCGTCGTACTTGTTGTTCTGTCAGTGATAATACATCGATGGGTTCTTGATGTTTAGGCGTGAGTTTTTCACGACCCTGCCACAGACGAGGATTACGAGCTAATGCCCACAGAAATTCCAACACTGCGGTGGCATCGTACCTTTAATAGAAACAATCAACGTTACATTGTCCAAGTAAACGAAAAATCGAAGAATTACTTTTTGGTAGATTCGATGGTAAGCAAAGAGGATAGCGCTCGTTCTAGCGTAGCCCAACTTGCATGATGCGTTAATAAAGTTAACAAATAAGGACGGCAGATTTGGGTTGATTTCCATTGCGTGTTGGATTTTTGCGAAAATAACATATTCAACTGAAAGACACGATTGATTCGTGAGAAAATAAAATATACGAGACGAAATATTTTCCACGTAACAAACCTGTAATTCCAACGACGAACCAATAATCTCCGGTTCAATTTGAACTAACCAATCGATAAATAAGCCAGTACCATTATTGTATTTACAATCAGATCGCGTTATTAAATTTGCCACCGTTTCTACGACGGTTTTATCACCGTGAATTTTCTTCATCTCTGAGTTCATCAGTTTATTTCCTATACGTTCTAATTCGTCGACGGTACAATTATCGAAAACTGCAAAAATCAATCAATTACGCGAAGATTCGTAGATAGTGAAATAATTCAGTGTTTTTACCGTTGAGGGTTCCTTTTTTATCGGATTGCTTCTGAGTTGATGCGACCTCGGAATGATTATGTTTATTTAAAAATGATCTCAACGTGACCACCAGTGAATTTTTAGGTTTGCTTAAAGCGGCTTGGGATTTTAATATAGTCTTAGCTATGGTACTCAATGAATCTATATGATCTTTGTTACACGATGTCGTCAACAGTCTGAATACGTGACAAGGGTAATGGAAATTATTTACTAATTCGTTCACGTAATTCACGTCAGATAAACATTTACGTAAAGTGTTGACTATTTTCTTAAATACTGGAGTGATATAAGAAATTGATTTCGAATTGTACACCAATTCTGTAGATAGCATCTGTGAAAAAGAAAATAATTCAAGTGACGGATGTTATTTTTTAGGTAAATTTAAATACATACTTGGAGCAATTTTTGCCTATTATCTTTAACGTTCGATGGTAAAAGCGTAGTTCTTGAATTGACGTGTAAGTTTTCGATTATTTGTTCAATTTCTTTATCAGAAAGTCGACTAACTGGTGCTTCGATAAATTCGGGTTCTGAGAGAAAAAAACAAAATGGCCGAATTTCAGCAATCATACAATATTTGGAGGTTAATCACGGTAACAAACTAATAACCATTATCGGTGAGATCAATTTTAATCGTAGGTGATTCCGGAATAGATATTTCGGGATCGAGGGTTTTTATGGTATCAGCCAATATATTACCACCGGTGACACCTCTTCTATGCTGAACATCAACAAATTGTATCATATAAGCTTTATCGATGGCGATATCGGATAATGATACTTTTTTCATGGCTATCGCGTTATCTAAGGTTTCCAAAAGTTTACTGAAACCAACCAGTACACGTATAGAATGAACCGTTTGTAAGAATTACAAACGTATTTAATTTAATCTAACCTCATCGATTCCTTCGGTATACCGAATGATTGGCTAAATAAAAACAGTTGAGCTGGTTCCAAGTCAATCAACGCTTCCTCAACTAATCGAGAAATATTAGATCTGATCATTCTTAATTTAAGCCAATCAGGTATAAATAAAACTTCTTCGGAGGTATCGACTAAATATGCTTTAGGCATTAATTCTTTTTGATTAGGAAACCACATTTTCATTAAACTTTCATAATAACGTTGCGAACTATCGGAGCATTGTGTTCCATAGGTTAACAAAATGATAACAGCGTAGACGACCAAATTATACAATGTGGCTTTTTCGCCGGTTGACCAAGTTATTAGTAACACTTGCTCTTGGTTTTCAATCACAGGCTCGGGATCTTTACGCGATTCTCGAACCTGAAAAATCACTCGTATTTTATTCCCTCATCGTCAAGCACCGCTAAGCAGAAAAACTCAGTACCTTGTTTAAATAAGTATGAAAAATTTTCAACAATGATTTCAACGCTACGTTACTAAAAGCATCGGTTTCGTAAGTAGATCGTAATACGGCCGGCATGATAATACTACGTTCTACGATTAACTGAGCCATGTCTAAAACCAATTCAGTCATCTCTATCAAATCGGAACTCGAAGATGCAGCATGCTGAGCCAAAAATGTCAAATACGAAGTGATCAACTCGGGGTCATTTTCAACTTGGCATGCTTCTCTTAAAGCGCGTACAATCTAGAAAAAATATTAAATTTACAAACGAAACAACGCTGGAGGAAAAAAAATACATACTTGAGGTTTGGCGGCTTGAAAATGAGGTATTTTGGGTAATTTACTCAAAATCCATAAACTTTGTTCGCCGTGACTTTTTAAATGCTCTGTTTCCATTTCATCTTTGTTGAATGTACTTAATAAAAGTTTCAAGCCCTATGGAAATCGTTGATTTTAATCAAAAGTTATAAAAACGTTTAGAAGCAATTTTTTACTAAATCAAATTACCGAAATAGCTTGCTCTTTATTCGCATGAGATGCTAGCCTGCGTAAAAAATGGTCTAAAATTTCGCAAACCACATTAGGATTTTTATTTGCATCGGTTAATAATGTTTGCAAATGTGTAAGCAACTGTTGATATTTTCCTTGTTGTTTTTCGTTGGAACTGAGTAAGAATTCGCACAAGCACTGAACCGGTAGGTGACTAAACGTTGAAATTGTTAATGAACGTATTCTAATTTGTTAATTTTTTTGAAATAAAATTCTTCGTACTTGAACGATCCTTCGGAATTTTGCACTAAATCTGCCAACCAAGGCATAGATTGAGAAGATCCTTGTTTTCTAATAATATCCAATAAGAAATCAGGGTTTCTCGAGCGGCACAACAAATGACCTATTTTGTGAGAGGCGTTGAATTGTTGGAGTTGGTCGAGCACAATAGTAGGTGGTCGTCTAGGAGCACCCATGGGATCCATGGTTATTAACTGACTCAACAATAAACTCGTAGATTCGGTGATATTCATCTAGACACACGAATATCTCATTACCCCGCAAGCCTACGAAATATATATACGTTCGATATATTACCTTGGTAGATGCAGCTGCTAGATAGGTTTCAAATTCGAGGATTTTTTGTTTTTCTAAAGCCAAAAATTGTAAATCATCGTTGGCTTGAGGAAATACAAAATGATTTGTTATACACATCTCAATGAGCACCCGTAAAGTTGGATATTTTTCCCAGGCCAAGTTTCCAAACACGTTTGGAACTTGAGCGCAGTATATTAAAAGGATAATCCACGATTTCCAATATAAATTACTAATGGCTAAATCCGGAGGAACGTAACCAGACGGTAATTCGATATTTTCCGGATGTCGGTAAGCGCTCAGATTGAAAAGTAAATCGATTAATTCAGGTTTATCGGCTAAAGCATAGAAAAATTTTTGTGTTGTTTAGAAATTTTCACAAATCGTTACGTATATATATTTTATAATGATACCTGGTAGCACAGGAAGACTTATAACGAATGTTAAAGCAGACGCTCTTTTTATTAATTGCTCCACCAGTTCTAATGCGTCGGCACAAGACAATGGATGTTCTTTGGATAGTCCAATAGCAAGAATAGTCAATACTGTGCGTTCAAGTAACGGCACTTCTGTGGCAAATCTGATAAAAAGTGCTCTATCTTGTTCGGGTGGCCAATTATCAACTTTATAATATTGATCAGCTGGTTCCATAAATACGACCTGAAAAATGTCTCGTCGATAGAACGCGGTTTTTCGATTTTCGATTTTAATTGATAATTCAACGATACCTTATGCAAGGCGTGAACGAAATCAGTGTTGGATGGTTTATAAACACGATTAGCACTTTCATGAAACCACCACACAGCATCACTTTCAATATTGGCCACAGTTGTTTGCATCTCTTCAATCTAAATCATCATATGAACAGATATTAATCGATGAACAAGAAAATGATCCAACTTAATGAGCTTACCAAATGAATATCTCTTCTTTCTGATCTAGCGTGCGGAGAGATGGTTAAAAAAATGCACAGCGTGACAAGATCAGCGATGGAATTAAAAACTCTATCTTTATATTCTAAATCTCGTGGTATGGGCTCCGTTTGACTCATTAAACCGCGGGCAAAAGCTTGTAAATCTAATCCTGGTTTTAAAAACTTGGTAACTTCGCGGAGTAAACAACGCAATGATCGCAAGTAATCTTCGCGGTTCATCAAGTATTCCTGAAATTAAAAAATCAGATAAAACGAATAACTTGAATAATATTATGGAAAAAATTTACCAAAAATATTTCAGCTAATATAGCAGCAAATTGGTCTGGTTTGGCTTGAAGTAATATCAACATCATTGGCATATTGTTCGGATTTCTCACAGCAAATAATTCATTATTAACAATTTGTTTAAGTACGGTAGAAAGATTTTTATTATGAGCTGGTATAAGATCTCTGAAAATTTTAGTTAATTAGAAATTTTAGAAATTTGAAAAAAGTACACTAATTTAATTTTATTTCTAACCGAATGCATTCCAAATAAAAACCACTTAAATCTTTGGTTTTTAAACGTATCTTGACGATCCATGCAATGATATCAACATCACGTTGCGTATTTGACGTACAATTAACACAAACAGACATTAAAAGTTCTTGAGCGCTTTTCTTTAGCTTCGGATTAGTCAACCAGACTTCGAGTTTAGGAGCTACTACAGCTCTAACCTATGATTATTTTAAATTTGTAATCAAAAAATAAATAAAATGAACTCGATGTAAATATAATTCAATTACCTCCGTGATACCACACATACAACTGAGAAATTTCAAGAAATGTTTACTAATTCCTTCTGAAGCTTGTCTTCGATTTAGTTGATCTTTAATCGCTTCATTAATTATATTTTCAATTACCTCTTCGTTACCTTTATAACTGGATGAAAAAGTACATAATTCGTAATGATGATAAAATCAAAGATTAACGTAATTTAAAACATACCGAGGATAAACGGCGTAATCTTTTTTCTTCTTGTTCATGATATCGATTAAATCATCATCTAAATCGGGACGCAAACCAGAATCCAGGTCCAATTGAGGAGACGGAATTGTATTAACACTAGCGATCATGTTGTCGACAAAACACTTACAATATTCGCTATCAACCCATAATCGTTCGTTTAAAGAATCTTCAATGTATAACTGCCAAAAAAGATTCTCTATAGAGAAAGAAATAATTTAATAATCAATATAACCATTACCTTCATAAAAACTTCAGGCCAGCGTTTAGTATCTTGATAACAATAAAACAAAATATTAACGATAACAACTGCATTTGTATAAGTGGTTTTCGCTTTATACATCAAGGATGATTCTCTCCTCAACATAGAACATAATGCACTGAATACAGTCTCCTTGGTAAACAAATGTGGCCATTTTTTAACCAAATAAAATAATCCCGAAGTTAATATGGAATCAGATTTGAATTTCGATTGTTTCAAAAGCTTAAGAGCACCACATAGTACAGCGATCTATAAAAAAATATGCAATTAAAACTTCAATAAATAAGAATTACTTTCATTTAAAAATCAACTTCACAATTCTGTCATTTTCATCTTTCTCTTTGGCAGCTTCAACGGTGGGAACTAAATCAATAGCTTCGATATCTACGGCTGCAAGTTCCCATGATTTGCTAACATCCTGCGAAGCCACAGGAGGTACGAAAGTTTCCGGTCGTGATAAAACGGTACTTGTCAATTTGGGTTTTTTCGCTGGTTGAACGGTAGCTGACATCGAAGGCCCGCATGTTGCGCCGCCAAGTCGTCTACGTTCTGATGTTACATAATGAAAATTAATTTTTGGCGCCATCGTTGGGCGTATATTTCATTAAAATGTGTAATTACCCGCTAAAGAATGGCTAGGACCGGCTTTCGTAGCAACAGGCACAGGTCTCTTTGGTTCATTACCCTCAGCTCGGGCGCCTTTGGGACCGAGGACGTAGAGATCGCTTGGAAACTGTGGAGTTTTACTCTTACTACCACGGCCTGTCCCAGTTTTACCTCGATCCATAGCGGTTATTAAAAATAATCAAGTTCATAGGTCTGTAACATGGTATGAAATAACAAAATTCTAAAAATTTCAACTACCTATACCGAATTAACTCAAAATAATGAACTTATTTTAAAATATGCGCGCATAAATCGGAAATGCCGAAAATCGTACTGATAAGAAAGCGTACCCACTGATAAGTAGTTGATGATTCTTCTCGCAAATAATTACGTAGAGTAATTAATTATCTAGAAGTATTTCGTTACAATCAGATGTATGATGAAATAAACGCATCCATTACATAAATTTAACAATCTTTTGAAAAAATGGAAACTCTGTCGAATATTTATTAAAAACGCTGGCAAAAAACCACAACACAGCGTTGTAATACAGCAACAACATAGGAACGCACACTACAATACAAGAGCAGCGAATACAGTGACGATCTGACGAATCGTCTCGCCGAACGAAATTACGTCAAACAAATCAGACAAAAATGCTGACGAGCCGGCATAGACCGGCATGAAATTTGAATGAAATCGTTCGAAACACTTCTTTTTGAAAATTACCAAGAAATTACCATAAATATCGTGAAAATTACGACTTTTTAATAGAGGTAAATTACAAACACTTAAATCAGCTAAAGTTGAACTTTCATTTAAGAAAAATATAATCAACATACGAAAAAGTATACAATTTTCCAAATAAAAATTTGCGACTTGTGACCAAGTCCAAAGTAAGCTCATTTTATCCTGAAAAATTCAATAAAAAATTGCAATTCAACGTAAAAATTCGTGCATGTTCAGCTATTTTTGTGAAGGTTTGCAGTTTTGAAAAACTGAAATAATTATTGGCAACTGCGCGACAGCTGCGCGATCACAAAAAATTTCAATTTTGAGGTGTTTATCGCGACTTTTGGAAATAAATAAACATGAAACATTTTGGCTTGCTTGAATTTTGAGAAATGAAAATTTATGTAAATTCTTCTTAAATTTGTCATGTAAAGTTTTTTTCGATAAAAATTGTTCCTTTAGTAATTTTTACGTTGCGAAGTATAGAATTCCAACAAATGACTTGTAACTAGTAGAAATTTGCGTTAGAAATGGATGAAAAAGTACTCGAAGAAAAGTTTCGTGTGTCCTCACTTTACAAGTTCTCTATAAAAGTTATTTTTAATAGTTTTTTCAAACACAATCCGGTTTTCGACGTAAAAAATTTACCACATCGAATTATCTTCGATTTAATCTGTCAAGTTAGTATACGTAGTCTACCTAAGAAATTTAGCTTGATGGATCTTTTTTTTGTTTTTTCTGCAATTTGATTTCATTTCGTTTTAGTGTTTCCGACATGACAAAACACTGAAATTATTATACGAAAGAATGGATCTTGTTATATTTATACATTTGTTGAAATTTGAGAAATATAGGCCTGAATTGATGAAATTTTATCAAGTAACATATCATTAATGAATTATCGAATTTCGCATTCAAAACATCTTATCTTTTTTTTTTTTTCAGGCTCTTATTAATCATGATTATCCTATCGGTGCGGAATTCGTGAATACTTTTACGAAAATGTCTATGAATGCTGTTGATTCAAATGATACAGATCGAATTCTGAAATGCATCAGAGATGGCTTAAGATTTGGTAATGTAGACAAACGAGCGTAACAGAATCGTAATTGTTCAGTTTCTAATTCAGTTTTCAATGTAGGTTCATTTCTGAGCGAAGCTTCATGGTATTCTGAAAGTGAGCAAGTTTTGAGATTGACGAAAAATCTGTCCTATAGGTTACCAAAAACAGTATTATCATACAATTTGATGTTAGAATGTAATCACAGGTTGGTAATATCGTGTTTATTTTCGTCCCAAAACTGTTATTTACATTAATAGAAATTTTACTATCGTTTTCCAGATTGTTTCATACGCTGACCATGTTTTTTAAGTTCAACGACGCCGCGGAAATTTTTAATGAAATTTCAAGTTTAATGGCCATCTTAGATAAAATTGGAAATCCTCCAAATTACGTTTTATTGTACACCGAATTTTCGAAATATAGTTTTCTCAAAAGTAATTACGAGGAAGTGAGTAAATAATTGACTTCGAAACTCAAATTTGATTGAGAAATGTTCAATATATTTTTTCATTATTATAGTCCTACAAGTGGATAAAAAGAGCTATAAAATGTCTCAATTCCAAAACGGCTATTCCTACCCAAATACAAGTTCTACGTCAAGCGTCAAAAGTTTGCGTAGTGAAAAGAGACTTCATCAAAGCTAAATTTCTTATGTATCAAGCACTGGCCAGGGCTGAATTGTATTATGGTTCCGGATATTATAAACTAGCGAGCTTACTGCCCGATTTTGGATTTTATTTGCTATATTCAGATAATATTAAACAAAGTGCCCCCGTCTATGAGGTATATTCTTAACGATTAAAATTGAAAAATAAAAACATTTTTATACATTACGAATTTTACAGGAAGCTTATCTATTACGTATAAAGATGTTTAATAGTAAAGAAAGAAACCTTCATGTAGCGATCGCCGAAGAAGATTTAGCCTATGCTTTATATGTACACGAATACAGTACAGGATATTTTGATAGTGCAATGTACGTGTGTTGAAATTATTTTTTTTATATTTAAGAAAATGTGTAAAAGTGATTCACCAGTTTATATTTTTATCCAGGAAACATGCTGAAAGCGCGATAAAAATAATGAAAAATCTCTTACCTCCGGGAAATCTTATGTTGTCATCAGCGAATCGCGTCAAAGCGCTGATTCTGGAAGAACAAGCGCTAGATAGTTTTTTGAATAACGCGGAAGACGAAAGTAATTACTACATTATTTTAAAAATAATTTTCAAGACAAATATCTCATTAAAATTTGGTTATATCGCAGTGAAGACCATGTTAAAAGAGGCAGAAAATTTACATAAAGATGCGTTGTCACTAACGAAACACACGTTTGGTGAAGAAAACACTCTTACAGCTAAACATTATGGTAACTTGGGTCGGCTGTATCAAAGTATGAAGAAATTCGAGGTAATTATTCGGTATCAGTTGTAATTTCAGCAAAGAATGCTCTACCAAGATTTTTATCAAATATTTAGGAGGCTGAAAAAATGCATTTGAAAGCGATACAAATAAAAGAAAAAATTCTGGGCCCTGATGATTATGAAGTCGGTCTTTCGATTGGCCACTTAGCTAGCTTATATAATTATCACATGGAACAGTATAAAAAAGCTGAACGACTCTATCATCGATCGATAAGCATAAGTATAAGAATGGTTTATAAAATATTGATTCAATTATTCGAATAGTTTTATATGTTGTTTTTTTTTTCAGATTTAAAACTATTTTCGGAATCATATTCTGGCTTAGAATATGACTATCGGGGTTTAATTCATGTATATGAATGTCTAAACAATCGAGTTCAAGTAGAAAAATTCAATAAAAAATTACTGGATTGGACTAAATTGAGAAACAAATGTACCCGTGATGCAGTTGGTCCCGATTTTTACAAAGTACTTAGTCCAGCTCCAGTTGAGAGCATTATTAATGTTTTCGCAAGTGCCAGTACTTCCACTGCCTGAATGTATTTTCTGAATTATCTGTTCAATATGGCGACTTCACTACGATGTAAATATCTCAAACACGTAAATTAATTACTAATCAACGCTGATTAGATTATTTTTCATCAATCTCTCTCAAGCTTTTTATTGACTTTTTTTTTGAAAAAAAGTTGTATTACTTGGAAATTTTCCCGTTCTTTGTAATTAAAGCGGTAACTTTCATGCTTTACAATCAAAGTGGTGATAATTATTAGTGATACAAATGTAATTCAGTCAGGTTTAAAGCACAATTTTTTTTCGTAGGTGTTTATTCTTTATAGCACAATTAGGCGTAATTTAATGCAAATTATTAATCAATCTTTATTTTAATCGATTACGATATTTCAGATAATGAATATTATATCGATAAGTAGAAAAATTATATGTAGTAGGTATATCTGTTTATACTTTGATGATTGTTTAATAAGACTGAAAGCATATCTAATTACATACAAATTAAAACAGTGAAACTTTTATATTAACGTGGGTATTACTTTTTGGAATTATTCGAGTATGTGTTGCCCAAAAAGTAATATAAAAGCTGAAAAAATTATCTTAATATTTGTTAATCTAGTTTTTAGTTGTTATGTTAGTGATCTAAGTTGTTCATGAATAAGTCCAAATTCATTTTTTTTTTTGCGAAAAATCTCAAATCACTTTAATTTCAATACTCGTAAGAATTTATTAATTTTTACAAATGGAAAAAAAATGTATGACGCTTTGTAACCATGTATCGACGTAAAGTTAAATTCGTAGAGAATGGTGTTCCTTCATTAGTCATTGGGTTATCGATATAAGCTTTTGCTAAACGTTGGACAGAAATAGCTGTGATATTTTGAAATTGTACATTAATGTATTAAAAAAATAATTGAATTCATTGAACAAAAAATGAAAAAATTATTTATACGTGATTTTTATTTTTAAAAACGATGAACAGTTTTCGGTGTAGTTGATGTAATTATCCTATAATAGTAAGTTCGTTTATGTGTTTTATAACGAGTTTAATTACAACGATAATGGGATATTTTAAAATTAAGCACTGGAATGCTTCATAATACGCGTTTGATTTATCATTTTGTACATATAGAACAATATAGATGGCCAATTTAGAGGATGATTAGTCTTCATTTACATCACGTGCTTCAGGTGAATTGCAGTAACATTATGTGAAAACTTAAGTTACAATAATTGTACCGTTGTTAGTCGTTGTAAATGTACAAATTTATAAAAGTAAGATTTGTTACCATGAATTTCACAAATGTACAATTATCGCGAGCTTGGAGTGTTATCACAGAACTTGCCATTGAATTAATCGTATGTATTGACTTTAATTTTTCAAGTTGATAATTTTCGATTCGTATTTCCCATTGTTCTATTCATATAAATATTTAGATCATTAAGAAACATTTTTCTTCTCTTTTAAAGGCAAATATTTTAGTTATAAATTAGTTCGTGTTGAGCGTTTAACTTCATTTCATAATAAAATATTCGGCATGTTAAATTGTTGTTTTTTCCGACGCGATTGTATTTGTTATAACTTAAAATGATTTGTTATTTGTTGATCTTTGAATTAAAAGCAATTGTGTGTGGCACTTTAATTAATCGGTAGTAATTGCTCGATCTAATTTTCGTATTTTTTTTTTGTTTTTGAAATCAAATTAAATTTTATAATTTTAATTACTTGTGTTTAACTTTATTGTCGATGTTGTATACGAGTATTAATCGATGATCAAATATTTAAAAAATTTCATTTCTATCTGCCATTGAAAAATTCATTTTTATGAGGTTAATTCGACGATGGTAACACAATTGCAATCATAAAAAAATCATAATGATTGTTTTTTGCAACGAGTTGCTAAATATTTATAATCCTGTTAGGTATCGTGGATATTTGTATTTACCTGTAAGTATTAATTATGCTGAAAGAAAGGGTAAAGAAACCGGTCCAGAGTAGTTCATTCCCCCCATTCAATCTACTTTCATTCTGCTTTCTGGCTACAAAAAGTTATTCCCAATATGAGCAACGTTTCCATTACAGCGTGTTCGGTGTAATTGCGTGAATTTTAGTTTGCGCGTAATTCTGCGTCTTGTGTTGGAATTTTATTAATCGTACTGATTTAAAAAAAATTAGACATGATTGCTGTGTATTCGATAAGATAATTTTTTTTTTTATTTTACAACAGGTAATGATGATTTAAAAAAAGAACTCTTACATGTAACTACGAAGACGTACTACTCGTACGTACTTGGGACTAGATTGAAAAAATTAAATAATAAAATTGTTTGAAAAAAAATTTGTTTGATAGATACATTTTTTTAACTAACAGGCATACTAGTTATTCTATTAATTTCGTCCGAGAAAAATCAACTTGTTACAATTTTCGTTTCACGATGAAGTGAAATCTTATTGGCATGTATTCACGTAAAATCAATTTATTTTCATCGAGTTGCATGTCCGGTTATTCAGAATCGGGTAGGTAGGTTAGTCATGAAAATTACACGGAACTTGGGTTTGATTAGCTCAAAGGATACTTTGAAAAACCACACTTTTGTGAATTTATTAACATTCTCGGTACTCGTATGCTACAGAATATAGTTTTTGATACCTATTTCGTCCTTCTTTCTTTCTCATTAAATTAGCTTATTTTCATTGAGTCGCCATGTCCGGTTATTCTTAATCGAGTAGCTAGGTTGGTCATGAAAATGGCACGAAACGATGAATTTTAATTTATTCAAAGTAGGTATACTACGAAAAACCTCAACTTTTGAGGATATCTTTTAAAATTCACAGTACACGAGTACACTAGAATTTGTTGACTCAGGTTTAAATGTCGAGAAATTTTTGTTTTTCTTCAGTTGGGTATTTTTTTTTTAACGATAATAACGGACATAGGTAGTTAGATACGTGGATGTTTTTTTACTATAATTATTTTTTTTTATCCAAGTACGTATTGTTAAATGATAACCATACGTTGTATGTATGGTTTATTCATTTTCATAACTCTTCGACTTCTAACGTTAAAATTCAATCGCAAATGGTGACGTGAAACAATTTTTTGCTAATCAGATTGAATCTGCAAGAAAATGATACGATTTAAAAGCTTTTGGAATGTCGTGTATCTATTCATCGTGGTACACCTAATATCAGCGCAACTTAACGATGAAGAGCTTGGAAGTGCGCGACAAGAAAAAGAATTATACAAAGGATTCAGTGGATTTCATTTATTCAATAATTCTCTCCAACTGGTGTATTATCACGAGCTCACCATTGCTGTTGTGGAAATCACTAAAGGCAGAGCGTTAATGAATTGTGAACTAATCGAAGTCTTGTAAGTATCATCGAATATAAATTCAAAGTTTCATGCATTGGTGGATTTTATTTTTTAATTATTTATTTCAAAATTATTACGGAAACAACTCAACATGACAAATTTTAACTGCATTAATACTACCAATTAAAAAATGTTCTTTTGAATGTTTCGGTATCTCAGTGATTGAGTTTTGATGATTAAGAACAACGTTAGTGACATTTTTATCGAAATTTTTTCTACGTGTTTCTTCACGAAATAAGATGTGGTATGATCATAGAATCGGTATAATCCGACCTTCGTAATGACAATGAGTACATTTCTAGTCTGAAATGTTCTTGTATGAAGTATGCATACAAACGACAGATTAAAACAATAAAATTATATTTTTTGGTAAGGTAGCGTGCGCACGTATGAACAAATTTAAACCGGTATCTACGTAATTCGTTTTGAAGAATTCGTTTCAATATCGCTCTCTATAATTTCATACCGTTGAAGAATAATTTCATAGGTATTATTTAGTTCAAGACGTAAAAAAAATTGTTTACGTAGTTGTACTCTTAGTTTACGAAAATGTATGCGGAAAGAACTCAAATTACTAACTATTAAGTATGAACTAGGAATTTATTCATGAAGCGACTTCATACGAAATAATCTCTCGTAAAAAAATCTTTCTCAATTCAAAATAATGATAAGCGGATATAACGGTTAAAATTATTTGTCATAATTTCAATAAACGCTTCAGTTACAATTCAGTTATTGCGAATGTGAAAATTTTCACATGGATTTTGATTTATGCTTATTTTCTAACAAGTATATTATTTTATTGGCAGAAAACATTTTTTAGGTATTTTATCTGCGTTCTGCGTTGACTCATACATGAAATTATGTGGTAGCATACGAACTCTTTTATCTTTGACGAACTTATTACGAACAAAAATCGGACGAAAAATGAATCAGTGATTTTTCTTTACTTTTACTGAAGTGACCTTTATTTCATTTATATTCCTTTTTCCTCGGCATATGATATTTTACTTACAGTTCTTAAACGTTAAAGCATAAACTGACTATAGGTTTTCAAGCGACGTAAAACGATGGAGTTGATGGAGGATTTTCACATTTATAGAACAATCAGGTCCAGCAACTGGAATGACCATGACACACTGCATAATTATATTTTTTAAATGACGATTTACATACATGCTTGAGCTAGTGCAATTAAATCTACTAAAGTAAAGTTATTCATGTTGTACGCGCCAAAGTTTTATTGTAAAGGAGTGATTCAAAGAAATGAAGATTTCGATGCTACCTGTGATTCAGAAATATCTTTTTGTTAATGTTCGATTACGTAGCAAATGATTTTTTAAAAGAAATTTTAAATCGTTATTTCATTATAATACTATATCAAGTAATGATGAATCCAAAATCATGTTAGAGACCGTTGTTAATTTTGAGCATACTTAAATACGTAAAAACGCAATTTTTTTTTAATTTCCTAAATAATCTATCTTATGACAAGTTTTACTACATGTGGCATGTAGGTAACTAGGTATAGGTAACAGTACAACACAACCGATCCATCAGCAACACTTTTTCCTTGAATTATGCGCTTAATTTTACCGAATAAATATCGGTTGTTCTCAAATTCGTTTCATGATCATTTCAAGTATCATTATCGTATCCGGTTAAAAAATTGCAAAAACGCACAACGCTCAAGGTAATACTAACAAAACAATTACCTCAACGGTATAGTTCCTATATAGGTACTCATTTTAGAGGCGACGAAATCTTAAATTAAAAGTCATTCTAGGTATGATAATTATCGCTGGAGTTGCTTATCAAGCACTCGATTTTCCACATCTATACTGTGTATAGTTATTGTTTAGAATGAGATTATAAGTTCTATTCAAGCGATTTTTTTCGAGTAGTATATTTCACGCAGAAAATTTGCGCACGAATGCATTACTGATTTTTAAAGATGCCTATTTACCTTTCAAAACCAAGAAGCGCTGTTTCAATGTTACGTAGAGAAAAAGAAACTGCGAATTTTAAGTCCAATATTTCATTCGCATACGTAATTTCGATCAACTTCATTGAACTTTCAAAGATTGTTTATTTTCACAAAAATAAATTCAAATGAAGAAATTTGTTTTTTTTAAGTTATTTTCTCACGTTATTTGAAAAAAAAAAAAAAAAAAAACACATAAATAGCTATAATGTTTGTAATACCTCTGAGAAATACGTAATTCATAAAATGCGAATGATTTAACAAAAAAAAAAACAAACCTCTGTAATGCATTCAACTTGACAATAGTTACCTGCTTTTTTACGAAATAAGGTAAATTTTCCAGTACTCGAGCATTCAAGGCAAACTAGCATGAAGACGGCCAGTGACGTTTTGAAATAATTTTAAAATTGTTTTTAGTAAGAAAAATAAGGAAAACAAATTTAGTAGTTAATTGATATTTGTTTATTAGTTTTACTTCATATAGGACTATGTAAATCATATGAATTACTCGTGCAGCATTTTCACCTGGTATTGTTTTTCTTTGACAGTAATGATAATCAACGAAATGAAGCTTTACGTAATTTAACCAAGCAAATTGGTAAACCTTATGAACTTCACTTTAACGAAATGATGGAACTGATGGCACAATGCGGCAATTTAGATCAAAATGTAATAAATAAAAGAATAGCGGCAACGTTACATAAACCATTGCAGTCTGAGCCGGATTCTGGCCCACCTCAATCCAGTATCTTGAGTGGTATTGTACCAGGTAATGAGAAAATTGAAGCAAAACTCGTAAGAAATTCATAAAAATAGACATCTGCGAATGGATTTAAAAAACTAGGGAAATAATTTCGAAAAAATGTTTTTCGTTGAACGAACATATATTTTGACCTTGATATTGTTTTTACATCACCTTGACCCAGACAGTTGTCGGATGCCTACTGGAGCATAAAATTATGTTTCATTGAACTAGAAATTATTTTATTTTCATAGGAACAAAGTGGTGCGGCACTGGAGATATCGCCAGCAATTATTTTGATTTGGGATCAGAAATGACCATGGATAAATGTTGTCGTGCACATGATTTATGTCCCGTTAAAGTTAAAGGATATAGTGCGAGATACAATTTAACAAATAAATCCTTGTACACCAAGTGAGCCATACATCTATTCAAAACATTTCGTTTAGTTTATTTATACGCATTCATTGTGTGACGAGGTGCGAAAGGAAACGGTTTTTAGATGTTTTAAATCCTTGAAATCAATTGGATAAACGAATTAAATTTTTTATCAGATTTTTTCCTTTTGAAAATTTGCAACAATATTTTTTTAAATGGTGAATCCGTATTAAATGGCTTCACCGAATAATCAGGTGTATAAGGTTATTTCATAGACGTGCGTTTTTGTTTTATTTTTTTAATTTACAGATCCCATTGTTCATGCGATGACGAGTTACTTAGATGTTTGAAATCATTGGATAAACCAGCAGCCAACTTTATGGGGAATATTTACTATAATATTTTGAGAATTCCATGCATTGTAGATGATAAAGATGGCAAAAGAAGATTCCGGTCAGCAAAACCTTTTTAAAATGTGTGACAAGACTTGAGATATACTTAATTTTGTATTTGACGACATAGCGTCACGTACGCCTACATCTATGGTCATTAAAAATTGTATTTATTGTAAATGTCATACCTTCGGAAAAAATTGTATTAAAAAAGTGCGTAAGTGCAGGTACTTATAATGGAAATTGGCTTACGTATAAATGAAAATAAATGCATGCCCAGTTGTGCACTTTGTATGTAATGTATGTATTTATTTAAAAACCATGATGTTACCATTCAAAATTGTAAAATCCTCTATTTTGTGTTTTTTAAATTTGTTATTTTTAGATTTTTACCTATTGCACCTGAAAATTAAATACGCAGAAATGAGAAAATCGATGTTCTTATTAAATAAATTTTTTACTTTGATTTACAATGCGTATTGCGATATTTTTTTGGGATAGTTTTTCTTCTGCGGTGAAAAATTAAATTCATCTTTTGCCTTAAAAAAGTAGTTATGCAACTTGTTTGTCTTGCGATTAGCGATAACGTAATAACAACTTTGCAACGTTGCAACAGTCAGTTGAAATGACGTCATTTACTTATCAGTAGGGTACGTCATTTTTCTTGTGATAAGTTCAATTTCCAAACGAGATTTACAGTGAGAAAGTGAAAAGGCTAAGCTTACTTCTTCAAAATCAGTTTGTTTGCTGGAAGGACAAATTTCCAATAAATGATTTAAAATGCCGAAAAAGAAAACTGGTCAACGAAAGAAAGCTGAGAAGCAGAAATTACGGCAGAAAGAAATCAGAACTGCTAAAGATAATGTACAGTTGGCAAATCATCCTTCCAATATGACAATGGTAAAATAATTCGTCACTTTTTGTAGTTTTAATGTTATTTATTGTATTTTTTTTTCTTCAGGAATGTGAAAAATGTAAAAAGTAAGTATTGACATTATAATTGTCATCTTTCATTTCGTATGATTCGTTCGAGTACAAAAAATTTACCAATTTTCTGACTTCATACTTTGAAACATATTTAGAAAACAAAAAAATCGAGCGTTCTGTTATTTCTGTCAAAATATTCAGCGCCTTCCGATGTGTGCTCATTGTGGCAAGACCAAGTGCATGTTAAAAACTGGCGATTGTGTAATAAGGCATCCGGGAATTTATACCACCGGAATGGCAATGGTTGTAAGTAGCTAATTGTAATCTATTAGGTAATATTCCAACGTAATAGGAAACTTGGAAATTTGATTTTTAGGGAGCTATTTGTGATTTTTGCGAAGCATGGGTATGCCATGGTAGGAAATGTTTAACCTCCCACGCTTGTATATGCCCATTACAAGATGCCGCTTGTTTGGAGTGTGAAAGAGGTGTATGGGAACATGGTGGTCGAATATTTCGTTGCTCATTTTGTGCTGGATTTCTTTGTGAAGATGATCAATTCGAACACCAAGCATCCTGTCAAGTTCTTGAATCAGAGAATTATAAATGTTGATATTTTTTTCTCCAAAGAAAGAATCGAATATAGAAGTTGACTGATTTTAAAAATATTTTCACCAGGTCAATCGTGTAATAAGCTGGGGCAATACTCATGTTTACGATGTAAAGTGTGTTATTGCGAAGATCACGTTCGTCGTAAAGGGTTTAAGTATGATAAAACGAAGGCAATACCGTGTCCAAAATGTGGATATGAAACATCCTCTACCAAGGATCTTTGCATGTCGAGTCAGTTTCACAACATTTGGACATTAAAGTTTACCCAAAGTGACATTTTCTTATGATCAATTTTGCTTTTGTTTCAGCTCGTAATCATAAATTTGGTCGACAAAGCAACTACTCATACGATGATGACGATGTTGATGATGATGAAAGTTATGATCCAGGAACTTATGCGTCAAGTTATGATGGTACTGATTTAAATTTATTTAGCTTGATAAAAATAGGGAAATTTTCTTTTTTCTTACATATTCTTCTCTGGTTCTTTTTCAGCGGGCGATGATTATGGTTCTAGTGGCGATGAAGATGAATTGGATTCGGAAGAAAGTACAGAAAATGAAGATAATATATCAGACTGAGGGGAAATTTTCATTTCTACGTATCTTCTGTCCGATTGTTAATGGCTTATTAACAATTTTACATTGATTCAAAATTATTTGCAATAAATTTTTATTAAAAAAAATCAGTATTTTTTTATTATATGCTGATATTTAATTTATACATATGCTACGAAGAAAAAAGAAGTCATGCTTTCAATCAGTTATTCATAATGATTTATGTTTAAAAACCTGACAGCATTTTGAATTCAGCGTTTGAGTTGCTTTATTACTCTTATAAATGGTATTCTCCCATCCTGTGGACATTATCTGAGTAACAGTAGTTTGCATTTCATTTTCATCATCGCTGGTTAATATGATACAACAGCTTCTTCTGTTGTAAAGTTCAATGGTATCAGTTTCGGTTAATATTAACCTCACAAGTGTTTTGGAATTTACGAATGTTTCTTCATTTCGTTTTGTCGTTTGGTCGTCCTCCATTGTGAAGATCAATGTGAGACTTCGAAAAATTATGATGAATAAAAAATTAAGTTTCACATACCGAGATATCTTCAACTCTAAGAGACGTAATTATACGTGTAACAACTTATTGTTACCCTTGGTAACGCGAAATATGGAATTGGTAGAAAAATCATTTGATTTTTACAACGAATCCCTTTTCTTTGAATAATTTCATGTTTAAAATGAAATAACGTAAAATCGTTCATTAAATCATAAAAATAATTCATTTTAGAGGTAAATTCGTAGTACATATATTACAAACAGTAAAAAAAAACTAATCAATAGGCGTTTTCTCCTTTCAAAAATATTCTTCAGTAGATTAAAAATACTGGCTTCAATTCTTTAAAGTAGGACCAACTTTTCCAAATATTGACTGAAAAATACATGAAATTCATTCATAAAGACGACTTTCGTCGAAAAATTAAGGTATTTAATAAAGTTTACTATACCGGTATTAAATTGCCAACTTTTGTCATACACTTCGTAAAACGAAACGCTTTCTCGCAAGGATCATTATTTGGATCTATCAAAAAAATGGTTGCATGTAGATTGTATTCAATATCTGAAGTTGAATTTCGCCGACCCAAGAATTTCAAAAGACACAGTTTTTTTGTTTTTGTTCGTTTTTTTTAACTTTCCTTTAGTGGCATAAAAAATTTCTCTCCCGAAAAGTAGAATAATGATGAAAGATCCCTTTTTAATCACCTGGCATTTACAGTTTTTTTCAAATTCAATTTAGCGTACATAGCTCAATCAGTTTTCAAGTTGGAAACCTACAGCTTGAAGCATTGAATTCCTCGTTAAATTTCAATCCCTCAACAACTGATATTTTGGTATAAAGCTAAAGCAAAATTCATAAAAAGTGAAAAGTACCAAATCATCCAATTCACTATCAAAAACATATAAAAAGTTAATTTCAACCCCTGACTTTCGAATTAAGTCATTGCATGAAATACGTTGATTAAGTTAAGGTATGAATATTTGTTCGGGGAATCCCTCAAATGTCACATTTTGTGAGTTAAGGATTGATAAATTTAAATTTTTAAACCCGTTGCATAATAAATAGACATGTGTGTTACGTTCCTATAGAGACACCTGCAGGTAATGAGTTCAATTTACTTTTCTCTGCAACACATTCTTTCAATGCACGTGCAATTTCTTTTTCTTTTTCAGGACCTGCTACTTTATTTAATGTTTTCCCAAATTGCTTTTTTCTTATATTTCCATGTTTATCCATCTAAAAAACAGAATATTTCAAGTTTACGTAATCGTAGAAGTAAAAATTACTTACCTTGAAGTTTTTTTTCAAAAAAGAAGTTACTTACACCTGGTATTTGTAATATGTACCACAACGAATCCTTACCATTCCTGTGCTTTGTAAAATGCACATTACTGCACACTTGGCATTTTTATTATTATCGTCGTTATTATACGTGTTAATAATTTCATCTGTAAAATTTTTAATCCAAGTTTGAACATATTTTAAGATTAATTACCAACCAAATTTAATCCCATCTACAAAAATATATACCTAATTACCTACCTACGTTCGTGTCGTGCGCCGACGTACAAAATTTCACCATCTCTTTAAGGAATATACCTCCCATTTCCATCGGTTCCGGAATGGGGTTTAGTACCGCTTCTCGCACCTCACTGCCAGCTTTTGCTAAAATATTTGGAAAGTCCTCTATTGCCTGTGAATTTGAAAACACTCATAATATTCACGTGAATTGTAAAATTCGTGAGTACAATTACGGAGAAAGTTGCGTAATTAAAAATAAAATTAAAAACGGAAATATTTTTGGTAATTTTTACCGGGCAGGTATGGGCGTATACCTGTGCGACAGCAAGAACCAAAAGGACAATACACTTATTCATCATTATAATCTTGTAAACGGAAGCGATGTTCAATAAAAAAAATTACAGGTTAAACTAAAAATTAACGTTGAAAAATTCTTTCCGCTACGATTTTCAATTATGATAGCCTCAATGATACTAATTATGAAGTTAGAAAATGATATACTAAGTTCTGTTATCGTCTAAAAATCGAATATAGTTTAGACATACCTGAATTGAGATGAGATTTTTTATAAAAAGTCAAATTATTATTCGAATCATTATGTATGAATTATGTGAGTAGTCTAGTTGATAATTACATAAAGACAGAATTGGTACCTGGTCGCTTCAGTATATTTTATAAATTTTGTATCCCACTTGATTCCGAATTAAAGTTTCAAAAGTATATATTAATTTCTTTAGGTCGTTTTTAACTCGAGGAAAATTACCATATGAGGGATTCCCCGCGTTGAATATATCTTCACTAATTTTCTTCCCACATTTTAATTTGAAGGTAGACGAAAAAATTTTTTTTCATGATGAATTAGATGATTTGATGATTTTATTCATACCGACGACATATGAGTATAGTATAAATATTTTTTAACGTGACATACAAAAATTAAAAGGTATGGAGATGGAAATTGCGAGAGTAAATGTGCATTTGTTTATAAAAAAATCTCTCGCAGTTCCAGTTTTTGTGAGAAAAAATTTTCAAGAATTTATCTTCTGTTAACTTCATAATTTTTTTGAAAGCGAAGTGAAAAAAATGAAAAAATATAAAATTTCAAGTAAATAACGGTGTATTGAAATTTGAATTTTTGAACCTTAAAGTTGGGTCTTTGGTTTAAAGTTCTAAAAACTTGAGCAAAAAACGAAAATTTAAACAAAAAAAGATAAGTTTGAAATTGAAATTACACGTAATTTACGAAATGTAAATAATGTAATCGTAAAAATTTTCAAAAGAACGAATTACTTCATACTTTATAGTTAAATTCGTTCGTTGTTGTTGTTTGTTATTCGGATCAATGATAGTTCGCATTGTTGTAATAACAGCAAAAGCAGCGAATGACTGCGTGATAAGTGTGACAAAAGATTTCAAATTTTGAAATTGTTATTCGAAAGGTTGAAATTTTAATGATAAATCTCTGCTTGTGAATCGATGGTGTTGAAATTTTTATTTAAATAAGTTAACGCTACGAAAATATCAACATGAGACATCTGAAATTTCTCTCTCGAACCGTACTTGTACGAAATGGAAATGTCGACGAAGCCGCTCGTATTGTGAACAAAATTATGGGCAAAGAAGGATTCTTCGATCAGTACAGAAGAACGCGACGATACGAGAAACCATGTCGATTCAGGAGACGTATCAATTATGAAATATGTAAAAACTTATATGACGAAGATATGAACAGGAAAATTGCTTTTGTTTTACGTAAGAATAGACATGATCCTTTTCCCGGCTGTAGTTAAAAGTATGCATTATTTTATACGCATTAGTTGTTATGAAGGCTTTTAAATTTTAATAAAAATTTTCATAAACTGTCATCTTGAGCATTTATTTAAGTAGGTATTTTGAATTTATCTGCGAAACTGGTGCACAAGTTTCTTGATTACTGCGAATTTGTAATGTATTAACAAATACGTTGAAATTACGACACCGTTCTTGAATTATTACGGTGATGCACTCAATCTTTCTAGATTTCAATATCCACTGAGAAATATATTTTCCACTGAAATATGATGAAAATTCAAAGCAAAAAAGAAACTCCACAATTTATAAAAAAAAATTATAATCAACATACGTTGTCACAATACAATAAAATAAATGAAATCATGAATTTCAATCAACGCTCGAATAGATAGGCAGAACTAAAAAAATTAAACATCGTACTTATATTAGGACGATAAAATCTAAAAGTACATAAAACAAGCAGATTTTTGAATTGTAAAATGTAAAATACATCAATTTAAAATTCGTCATAATCACAAAGAATTCATCACAAATGGCAAACGTTCCGAACACAAAACCAAACAGCCTTTCATAAGCTTTTTTAGATCAATTTGTTCAATAATCTTTTAAATAAAATGTATTTCCAATGAAACATGAGACGATTTTTTATTTCAACTTTCGCTTATCTCATTATCATTAGATTCGGTTCTGTGATGAGTTGACGTTGGCTGTTTTGGTGATGCGGAAGTACTAATTTCATTCTTCATAATTTTCATACCATGCGGACTCGAGTGTGTTTCTGATCCGGTACTAAATTTAATGCCTGTTTCTCCTCTAATGAATTTTTCCAATTTTTCAATAACAGCTTCTTGATAATCATGAACCCAACTGAAAATAGACGTGTAAATTATATGTATAATTAAAAAAATCCATTTATAATTCACTGCTTACGGTAGTCCATTGAAATGATAAATAGCACTCATATCCTCGGGTACATCTTCTTGTTTAGGCCATTCAAAATTACTATCAATTATTGGTATAATATTACATCCAGATTGTAATGCAGCTACAATTTCCTGAGTTAAATAAAAAAATACATGAAAGATGGTAATCAACATCAATTATAAAATTGTCAAAATTACTCACTCTATGAACCCAGTCTTTACATTCATCATCGCCGACGCATCGATCCAAAGCTTGGGGAGTTAATACTAACACGAATGCTTTAGCTTGTTTAATACTCTGCAGTAAATTATTATCGAATTTACCGGCTTCTAATTTCTCAACATCAATGAATACGGTAAAGTTTCTTATTTGCAAATGCACTTTGAGTAAACTAAAAATTATTAAAAAAATTAATCTCAAGATTAACTCGACCTCTTCCGCAGATCACATTTTCTAATTATGTACCTTGCTAATTGAGATCCATTCGATCGACGATAACTAATGAAAACATCTAAGGGTTTTTCCGAATCTTGTTGAAACGAATTATTGAAAGATGTATTCGCTGTATTAACGAATAAAAATAAATTGTAATTTAAATAATTTAATTTTTTCATTTAAAAAGAAGCAATCGGGAGTGTTATTACCTTTGATAGCTTCAAGAATTCGTAATCTATGAATACTGTTTGTAATACCACATTCGTTCCACAACTGATCTTCAGTTAAACATCTATAAAAAATGATTTTAAAAAATTAAAAAAAAATCGTCATCAAGGATCTTGCATTAATTGCATCTGCATGCACTTTTTCTCTAGCAAGAAAATCCTCGACGAAAATTTTCAAGCAATCATTGAAAAAATATTTATGCGATAGACGCTATCTTAGAAAATAACCGGAAAGCAATGAAATGCAAAATTTTATGTGATTGATGAAAATTAAACCAATATTGGTTAAAATTTTTATCATCGTTTATCTAGTTTCCAATTTAAAAATAATGATATGCATTTAATTAAATATTTATTTACTTTATTGATTCTTTATCAACGCCTGCGTTTAACATCGAATAGGTGTACACTGTAAATTCGGGACCAATGCTTTGTAAAAAAGCATTCAAATTATCAGCGTCACGACTACTATAATCTGCCATTTTCTTTAGATTTTGTAATTCCCTGGTAAACCTGTGAAAAAAAATTTAAAAATTAACATTAACAATAACAAAAAAGAGTACCGAAATAGAAAAAAGAAGATGAATCGTTAGGATATATTTTATAAAACTAATGAAGCGCCATAAGCTATTGAATCAAGGTTGATTTTTTTTCAATTCACGAATTCAATGAACAGTACGATAGAATCCGGTAATAATATTAAAAAATTAGTGATTTAAAAACCGGTTTTAATAATACACGCGGAAATTATAATTATACGGTAAATATTTACCTCTGCCGTTTAAGTCCATTTGTTATATTAATATCATCTTTCAAATTTTCTTCTTTCAATTTCAGCAACAAATCTCCATCTACTCGACTTTCGATGAACTGAGATATATACTCGGAAAACCCGATCTATGAAAGAAATAAACCCCAGGGTAATTTCGGAGCTTAATGAAAATTATTTACGTAAACGTGCTCAAAGTATTTTGCAGAATTAATAAGAGATAAAATTGAAATAACAATTTTCAACTCTATAAAACGGGGTAATTCCAACATGTATATTGGAATGTAATTTTTTTCGATATTCCAATAAACGTTTTACGTTTTTCCCTCGAGCTTTCTCGATATTTTTGATGGTAATTTGTTCTGGTGAACTATTTTAATGGCGAGTAGCTAAGCTACCAACTGAATAAATATTTCTTTTATCTCGATGGATAAATTATGTCTTTATAATCGAAAAAATTAGGCATTTCGACAGGTGGTATTTTGTTTATTTTCAGCTAACAGCGCTTTCGACCTCTTACCTGCACAACCCACTCCTGAACATCTTCGGCCGACCAAAGGGGAACTTGTTGAATCAATTTATGCGGTACGTCTTCGCCCATTAATCTCAAAGCTTGAGCGGCAAACTTTGAAGCTATAGCATTAGGACAACTAGCCACCTTTTTCAAAGATTCAATAGCTCCGATTTCCCGAAACACTTCGGTATTGCCTTGAGATTTTTTAATGCCGGCCTCCATGCAGAAATGAAAAGCGGCCAAGTTTCGGGCTTCTTCTCGCTTTGAGCTCAGCACCGGAACTAACCGCTGGAGCCAATTCTTACTTTGGCCATGTGCGTGAGATAAATTCGATTTCGCGAATTCAGACGGGTTATGACTTGTTACAAACGGTTCGACTAAATTCAACGTTCCTGATTTCAAGACATCAGCTTCGATTTCCTTGTTGGCCACCAACACGGCGATAGCCAGACAAGCGTAATATTTGATATTATCGTCATTTTGAAAGGCCAAAGGAAACAACCACTCCGGTACTTTGCGCTTTATCATCGCCTGCTGATTATCAGCGCCACCGTAAAGACTTAAATTAGCTAAGGCGCTGGCGCAGTGACGCAACGTTTCGATGTCCTTTAGTTGGCGGCAATCGTACAAAACCGCGTCCAGCCCGCCGAGTTTTATGACATCTTCGCAGGTTCCTTCGCTGTGCTTAAATAAATGTTCCAATATGCCTGCGAAAACATCCACAATGAAAAATCTACATCAGCCGAAAATACCTCAACAAACCGTCACAAACCTGTCCGTACTCTCGAGTGATCTTGAGATGAAACGTTTTTCGCGCAATTGCACGCCACCTGGACAACCTTTTCCAAGCCATGTTCGACGACATAAGCTCGATTCTCCGTCGTTAAACACTGCTCCAGTAATTTGGCGCTGGAAAAGCTCACATCTTCGTTGTTCGAATCGCAATTTGAAATCAAAAAAGAAAGACCGCCGCATTCGCGTAACGCGTTGCAAAGCGAGTTTCCTAATTCGTGTCCGTGCGTAGGGATGAGCCAAGCTTTGCTCATCATTTCGCTCATCTTATTCAACACCGTAGGAACTTCGTTGGATTTGATTTTCGATTCGTTTAAAGACTGCACTATGTGTTTTACGCCCATTGTGTACTTATTTATCGCCTTTTCCACATCCGATTGACTAGCATTTGTTACCAATTTACTCAAGTCGTCGAAAGTTTCCGCCAAATAACCGGCGACCACGTCTTGCCGGGAAGACTGAATCGCGTCGTTGATTTCATTTTTCAGGAAGTTGTTTGTATTGCTGGTAAATTGTTGCTGCATCTGTTGATAAAAGTAAATAATCGATAAGTTCGTAATTTTCAATTATTTGTTATCGTTTTAAATATTAATCAGGTGTAAAAAAACTTTACAATTTTTGCTCACAGAGACTGCTTTAAAATTCTTAATGTAAATACCAATTTATCGGTGTAGTCGTCGAGATTCATTTAAATAGATGATTTAGAGCGCGTAAATTTTTTTCAAGGTTTTTAATGAAAAATTATCGTTAAAATCGGAAGTTCAATCGCTACTGTAAAGTTATTAAATGACGGTTTTCCGCTGATTTGATTAAAAATTTGTATATCGCTGGTTAATTCGATGTATTCCATACTTATTTGGTGATAAACAAAATTATTTTTATCAATAAACCAGTCTGATACGAATTATATCGTTAACAATCGCTAATTAAATCGCATTTTGCGATAATTTTTACGAAATTTATTTTCATTGGCTGTTTTAATTTCACGGTGATTGCAAAATGTGCATCTACCTTACAATTCATTTTATTTTGCGATTTTTTTGGGCTAGAAAAAGTTTATTTTTATACGTGATTTTTTGCTAACGTTATTGCAAAAAAATCACGTATAAAAATGAACTTTTTCAACCCGAAAAAAATCGCTACATAATCTTTAAATTATTTCGAACAAAAAATGTTCCATAATCCGTAACCCAAAAATCGATAGATTTCGAGAAAAAAATTGTTTAAATAATGAATTTGAATACGCGCGTGTTGATTGGTACTTCTCACTACGCAATGGCGCGCCGTTCATAGTTACGCGCGACACCGCGTTGGGCCTGTGGTAACATGCTCAACGCGGCGTCGCGCGCAACTGTAAATGAAGCGCTACCGCGCAGTGGGAAGTACCAATTGACGCGCGCGTGCGTTGTTGGCGGTTTTTCACCACTTCCCTGCGGATGCAAAATTTTCAAAAAAATTTACCACATCTGGGGGTTAAAAATACATCGAAAAAATAGGATTTGAAAATTTTGCCGAGTAGTAAAGATACTTTGAAAAAATTAATTGAGTCGAAAACGCAAATTTGGGGAGCGAAAAATTGAACTGGCGGTAAGTGATTCCGTCTACTGTAATTTAAGAAAAAAATTCCTATCTGATTTTCGAAAAAAAATCACTTCTTCTCGAAAATGAGAGGGTGGTAGGGAGGGAGGGAGGAATTGAAATTTTGTTCATGAACGTTTCTCGATGGTATCTACGGCACCTAGCCACCTACCATCCCAATATCATCAAAATCTAGACGCTGAGGCAATTGCTTATGCTTATCTGCCTTTAGCTTTTGGTGTTTCATTCAAGAGAAGAATATTTAATTCAATATTGTTCAAATCATTTCTACCATTTTTATTATGAAATCTAAAAAAATTCAATTTTTGGGAGGGGGAGGGGCATGAACAACCAGACCCAGCGTATATTACGTATATTACTAATATCTGTATTTTGTTTTAATTAACGTACAAACGTTCAAATTTGAATTTAATTTAATAAAAAAACTTCAAACGATTTAATAATATTACTCGAAAGGTTGCTTCAGTTTATCACGACGTCTAAAATTACTATAAATAAGAAATTCAACAAACACATCAAAGATTAGATAGATTAATAAATTGAAAAGTTAATTGAACGAGAATCGCCTCATCGAAAGAGTCATATTAATTTAACGATGAATGCTCTAATTCAACGACCTCAATTCCGAGAAAGAATTCAACCTTACTCGCGACGAAACCTTAAATTTCGAGTGTTTTCGTGCGAATTTTCTTACACTCAGGAGCTTATTTTAGGTCGTGACGTAATCCTCGGAGAAATTTTCACGTCAATTCGCGAGTCAATACGAAAAAAATTTTGATGACATTAAACGGAGCAAGCAAGCACTCGCCGTTATCTTCGAAACATTCATGTGTACGTCATTATACGACGTTATAATACCGCTTGATGACGTAATCAAGTACGTTCATCCTGTAACGTCAGTTTCTGTAATAAACCAGAAAATTTATCCGAATCGTCCCAAAATCCACACCACTCGCTAATATAAAAATATACCTTTTCAACGTTAATTCAAGAAATCCGCTGATTACGAAATTACGTATTTAAATAATTAAAATTCACCGTCAAATACGCGATATCACATCACATCGGTACATGCCCACATGATTTACTAACACGATATACGAATACATTCCTTCTGACAGATGTTCCTCCAAATAAAATAACTCGATAACGTCTCAACTTTGTTTACAAGCGAACTTAGCCAACTGATAATTACAAACGGTTCTTTCCAGGTTACAACGAGAGATAATCTTCAAGACGCGAACACATTCGTGCGAATTCAAGTGTGCATCGAAATAATTAAAAACGTAAATTATACACATTTATCGAGTAAGTATAGATGACATGCATAAAAAAGCTCGCGTATTAATTTTTCAAGGACAAGAGCGATAGTTTTTTTCACCAGTCATTCAATCGCGAGGGAATTCGTTGCAAAAAATCACTTTCCTACATTTATCGACACGTTGATTGAAAAGCTGTATAGTAAATTACTCGTAAAATATGTATTTACTTTTTTCAACAACGACTCGACAATCTTTTACGCGATAAAATCGACACTTAATTAACGCAACGCGACACCTATATAATTGGAAAATTTTACAGCCCATATCTCAAACTGAAAATTTATGCTAATGATATTAACGAGTTTATTAAAATTTATAGCCTTTTTCTTTTCGTCGAAATGCGTCGGTTGGACGATACAAGCGTGAATGGTTTTCGAATCTTCGACGCGGCATTATCGAGATTTTAAAAATAGCACGAATAGAAAATTTACGAAGAAAATTCGCTACGATTTTAAGATGTTTGTCGTCCCATTGACGTATTGGCTAAAATAGTAGTAGGTCTAGGTATTAGTAAGAGAAAATTCCCGATTTGACGTAACTATTTTTATCACATCAAAAAACTAGATACTCAGGGAATTGGGTATCTCTACTAAAACCTCCTTTTCTGAAAAGTAAATTTAATGGAAAAACCTTCGCGATGGTGAAATATTTTGTCACAAATAAATTAGGGTTCTCATCGATAACGTAATATACTGTCTAAAATATCCAGTCATTTGATACATATGTAGCTGGCTAGCTGCATAGAAATTTTTTTTTTTTTTTAAATCATTCGTTTGAATAAAAATGAGCAATTTGTATGTTTTTCTTTTTTGAGGGTTAACAAATCATTTAAATCGTAATACAGAATTTTTCTGATTATTTTTATTTTTACTTCTCCAATCCCTACTCGTTACTTTTCGACATTTAACGATTTGAAATGAAATAACTAAAAGTTACTACTTGAGTCTGGTGACATACGGAATTCGAAAATTGTTTTTTTCGTAGCCCCATTCGGAATACTTCGGGTATTATCGGAAGAATTTTCAAATACATTATGTACTAGAAGTATAGACAATTTTTTTAATAAATAAAGAAATAAAAGACGTGATACGTGTGTGATAAAATAAAATAAACGGTTCAAACTCGCATCACAATAATTTTGTTTTATTAAAAAAAGTAAAAAAACCGTCAACACTTCTACTACATGAAATATTTTGTACATCCGATTATATGCGAAGTATTCCGAATGGGACTTGGAAAAAAACAGTATTCGAATTTTGGGTATCGCTAGACGCAAATAAAGTTACTGGGCGTGAGTAGATCAGTAAAAATATAAATAACCAAAGAAGCTTTTACAATTGTATTAGTATAAGCAAGTTGAATGCTTTATACAAACTGTCATCTTTTTTTTCCTCCGAAAATCTCGGAAATTGCCACCAGTGACGTCAGACGAGTTTCACGTGTCACAGCATGAAATTTCTCCCGTACCGGCGTTTTTTGTATATAACTCGCGAAATAATCGTTATTTCGAGAAAACCAAAAGAACTAAAATTACTCCTCGTAAAATTTCCAACAAAAATATTCCAACATTTATCTCTCCAGAAGTCACGTCAAATGGGTAAATCGGCGATATTTCCCAGACGCGTCAACGTCTTCGAGCGTGTCGTTGCGTGACAACATAAAATCATAGAAAAAAGCCAAGCACGAAATTTCAAAAGGAGTCGTGTGTTGTATTTTTTTAAATGTAAAAGTACAAATATGGTTGAAAAGAGGCTACATCCCACCTCCGTAACTATATTTTTGAAATCGAATTGCCACACCTGTACAGGGGTTCCCAAAGTAAAGTAAAGGCTGCTCATAATTCGCTTCTTAGTTCCTAGTTCATTTTATAACTTTTTTTTGATGCGAGGAAATATCTTCATTTTAAGGCAAATTATTTCAACAAAGATTTTCAAATAAAAAGTTTTAAGTGAAATGAGCAAGTTTAACGCGAATTTGTATCTCGGTTCTCGAATAATGAGTCGAAAAATGCTTCGAATAAAAAACATTTTTCGGGAGATTTTCGCATAATAACACTTTTTCCTTTAAAATACCATACAACTAAAAAAATCGTGTGTTTGACTCAACAAAACATGCTCAAACTACTTAATGCGGCGATATCTCAAACGACTGCTTCAAGAAAAAAAATTACACGATTTTTTATTGGAAATTGCACGATAGGCAATTTCAATATAATTCTTATCATTTTCTCAAAACAATTATTACTTCGCGAGATATTTCTTAAAAAACGCTGAGACAGGAAATACTTAACGCTGTGAGACGCAAAGCCCGCACGTCACGTTTTCCACTGCATCTTCGTGAAAAAAAAATGATAAATCGCATTTTTTTTTATTTCGCTTGAACAACATCATTCGTCTACAAGATGAATTAAATGATACGGTAATTTTATTTGTATTAATTTAGGGAGAATTTTTTTAGCGCTATACCTCAAAATTGTTGGATGATTCTTGAATGATACATTACGAGAAATTTTATCCTTTAAATTGTAGACTTCTCATTTAAGAACTGACTGTGGAGGAAGAGCAAACGGGGTTGGTCAATAAAAAGTTACGTCATCAAAAGATTGTTGAAAATAAAAATAAAAACATAAAACTACATCCAAAACAGAAACTCCTGAACCGGATAAATTCGCATAAAACACGCATCATAAAGAAACCTCGCTCAAATAATAATTTAACAAGTCACATGTTGAAAATAAGTTATACTACGCCAAGAAAAAAAGCCACCAAAATTCACTACCATACGTTACTCGATTCCCGCAACAAAATAAATTTCGAATTTGATAATATAAAGAGTATTTGATAAACACATCGAATACTACTACGAATACTAAATATAGAACGATCACCCATCAACACTATAAAAACTTCGAACCTGGAATTCGTACGTTTTCATTCAATAGGAACACGAATTGAATTATGAATTAAATATCATTTTATTTTCTATTCGCCGTGTTATCAAATATGAAGTACTTATTTTATCGCGTTAGAAATGATATCGGGATTTTTAGCAATAACCAATAATACGAATCGACGAAAGGAAATTATCATTCAGTGGAATTGTCAAGAGTATACTTAGACGACGATAATGAGCAATTTGAGCATATTCATATTCCACACATGTACTTCGGATAAAATTACGAATAACCCGACACGCGTAAACATGCTAAAAACAAAATATATAGCTCACGTGAGATACCGAAGTTGAGAATCCTTTAGTTGAGCTGATTTTACTACTATGAATGATCTGCTTCTCTTTATTGAACATTCCACCGACGCTGGAAGTTATAGTCTGGCGTTGCTGTTGAGCTCCGGCTTTCTGTATCTGCAAGAGTATGCCACGAGATTAATTTTCTCTTCGCTGTGTCATACGTTTACGCATAATCGACGGTAATGAAAAATAGAGAAGAATTATCAGCTCGCGTATCTAATTCAAAGAGCACCTAGACGTTTACTGTGTTTAGCCATAGCGCGTCTACGAAACTATGTAACGCCTAACGAGTTCGGTTCCGCGATTTGTGATAAAGCAAACAATTTATAATACCAGATAACCGTATTTAAGGTCGTTTTATTTTCATCCTCTTTCGTCTCACTTTCACTGTGGATGAAAAACAGGTTGGAGGGGATTATGAAAATTACGTCTATTTGGTGATTTTTTTTCACGTTTAGATTTTTTTATAGAACGTGTATTATAATTTAAACATTTTTTGGCTTCATGACTAACGAATTATCTAATCCGAGGAGCGGAGGTAATTTTAATATTATTTTAGTTTACCTACGTGTGCGTTATGTTTCGTACGAAATAAAATCATCATACATCATCGTTGCGAAAATTCCATCTGGAATTGATTTACAGTTTAAATAATAACAAATGCATACATCATCGTCAGATTACAAATTACAAATGTTCTATTTCTCAAGATGCTGATAACCTGTTGATATACATGAACGAATGCACAAATAACGCGTATTTTTGAATATTTTAAAATCAAAGAATTAATTCGGTATCATGGAGAAATGTCGAAAATTTACAACTACAGTATCTCATAAAGTATCAACGGTTTAATCGAGCTGTAAAATGTATTTCACAGATTTCAAAATGAAAAAAGTTTAGTTTGTGTGGAGAAGTCAGCTCTTTTTTTTCGCAAAAACTGCAATGTTGCCGATGTTACACATTTTTTTAAAATTAAACAATTTCAGTTCTTCAACAACTTGAACAATAACTTCCTCCCGACCACTGAAATCATATCGTCTGGCTGATTGATCGTGGCTACTCCCCCCTCCCCGGAAAATAAATGACTTTTTTGCGGTTTTATTGTAAAAATGACTGCAATGACTTGAACAATGTTAAGTGGGACATCTTTTTTTTCATTAAAACATCAAATTTTCTCTTATCATTCCATTCTAAAGTTGATAATTGATATATTGCAATTCACGTATCGAGTAGTTCTTTGAAATACCGCCCGTCAGGGATGCAACATCACAAAAAAAAAGTTATGATGGCACTGTACAAAATCATAAATTAAGTTTTTCTGTTGAATAATTCATTTCATTTGGTGCAAAAATCATCTTGAACGTCACTTTTATAAAATTAGTAAATTTTGATTAGCCAAATTTCGTCAAAAAATTAATTCCATGATTTTATCCCATCTTGACTTTTTTCAACTTTTTTATGATGTTTGTATCACTGCTCTTGCAGGGTTTCAAATAAACACCCGGATCAATTCTATAAACATTGAATAAATTGTAATTTTTCAACTCGAAAGTGAATTGATAAAAGCAAATTTGATTTTTTAAAGAAGGAAATGATGTCCAGTTCAACATTGTTGTGAGCCATTGCTGCTATTTTTATACTGAAATCGTAAAAAAGTAATTTATTTCCCCCGGGGAGGGGGGCACGATCAATCGGCCAGCAGGTATCATTCGTAAATTTCGATTACCTATAAGCTGATCAATTTTATGATTTTTCTTCATCTTATCACATTAATTTTAACGTAAATTTATTCGCGGTATTTTAACGGAGGCATAAAAGGAATGCTTTTCGCTATGAAGTCAACCTTTTGGATTTTCGGTTCATTTGTTGCCATAAAACATCCATAGAATTCATGTTCAAGTGGTGAGTCGGAGCTAATTCCATAATTTTTTTCAAAGAGGGGAATTTTCATTTTTTTTCAATAATGATATTCAAATTTGTTTAATTCAAAATGTAAGATAAGGAAATTGAACGGACGAAGTGAAAGCAAAAATTTTATATTTCATAATAAAATGTACGATTTTTTGTTCGGTGGTGGGCGTGATGTACAATTTGCTGTAAAACTCAACAAATTCCCGAAAAAAAACAATAAGTAATACTAAAACTAAAAAATTAAGTTTTCGATAAAGTTTTCGAGAAATGTAAATAAAGAAAATACTTCACAAAGCTAAATCGTACCGTCACTTCAGCATCACTAGATTTTGTTGTCGATGTAAAAAGGTATGTAAATTTATTAAGATTTTACAACGAAAACGAATTCGAGAGGGTAAACTTTTCATCACTTGAAAAAACGTACTTAAACGAAGCATCAATTTTTAGACAAACACTCGATGATATATTCAGCTTAGTTTTACAATTAATTAAAAAAAAAGAATTCAAGACATACGTTCTTTGGAATAATTCCAATAAAACCATTTTAGCCGGGGGTAACTTTTTCTCTATGTAAAATCGTTGACTCGACGAAAATCTCTAATTAATTTAATCACTTACCGAATCTTTCATCGGATTTGTAAATAAAATTACAGATAAGGATTTTCTCTTAGAAATGGTATTCTTTATTCCAGTATTCATTCCTTATTTTTTCAACATACGAAAACAATTCGAAAAAGAAAATCTCACCAAAACTCTCAACCGACTCGAGTCATATCTACTTATAAAAATAGATACACGTTCTAATGTTATCTAATACTTATGCATTATCAAATCTGAGATCAAGTTGAGATTCCTTTCATTTTACTAATGATAACCGACGTTAACGTAAATAAGTGATGCAACTACATTACTCTATTACCTTGATTTTCATAATTGGAAAAAATTTCGCATTCGTTTTCCATTGTCAAAAGGTTTTCAAAATGTATCGACAATTTATTGCACTTTGATTTCCGAAGAATTGATGAATAAATACTTGGGTTATTACTTTTCCAAGGGCTCGACATTTAACCGCATTATCAAAAATTTAATAAAAATAATCGCTATGGTATGCGTCCAATTTAAAATTATCAATCTTTTGCGCTAGCGCGAAGCCATAAAAATTCTAGGTGTTTCCTTATTATTAGCAGCTTTTCGTTTGTGAAATTAAATTCTTCGTTGAACGATTCCAATAAGTGTAAGGTGAAAAATAATAAGCCCATATTTTCATGAAAATAGATAATTCAGAGCACTCACTTTTTTAACGTAAAATAAATCCGCTGGTAATCTCACATTAGTACAGGTTAAATAATTCTGACTCACAGTGAGATCACTAGCTGGTGTTCTATGCTCCTGAAAAATATAGTCTTTAACACGAATTCGAGAGGAAAAAAACACCAAACATATTTCGTGTAGTTTTACTTGAAATCCGAAAAAACACGCACTACATCTATTCAACGTAAAAACTGGTACAAAAAAATGAAACTGAGTCGAGTAATTTTTGTCACACGGTATTAAAGATGATAACGAATGAATTCGCCTCGGCGGTAATAAATAAAACGAGAAATTGAATTTCATATTTAAACGCGCCAGCGAGTACGACGGATTCGCGAAAACCACGAATTACAAACGATACGTGAAAATTTACACGAAATACGTTATTCCGGCCGAATTCAGTATTTTACTCGGCAATATGTTGAATAAAACTGAAAAGTTAATGGCGACGTCAAAATGAGCGTTTGTCCGTTTCACCACCTACTTTTCAGACCGTCGCCGCCGAACAACGTTGTATAACGTCGAAATTCTCGAATATCTAATCAAATTGTAAATACACGATGATTTTTAACGTTTAATTAATTCTTTAATTCGTCGTGAAATATTATTAACTGCGGCCTACAACGTGTATCGGAAAATTTGCTCAACGAACGATTCTTCTTTTTTACGTAATTTTGATATTTCCCTGTAACGTTGAAATTTATCGATTGATAGACGTTCTTTAATGGACTCGCGTGACGAATATAAGATCACGCAAACGTTCATGTAACCAACAACACAAACCTTAAATCGGCAAGAAGAAACAAACACATAGCATACCCATTTCGCCGTAAAAACGCAACAAGTATGCCTTTAAAATGCGAAAAAAAACAACCCTTTTTCCATAATACTCACATGTCTAGCATCGAGGGTTTTTTCACTAATCATGTTATTGGTTACGGCGCTATTTTGTTCCTGATACGCGAACTGATCACAAGACTGCAACCTCTTTAGTTCCATCTCATTACGCAGACTCTCTTCGGTCTTGAATTGTTCGGTAATTAATTTAGTCTTCGAGGCGGACGACAGGCGCCTTTGTTGGAATTTCATTTCGCTAGTTACCGATGTAGATGGACTAGTGCAGCTAGATGCCTCTTCGGCGGTAATGCTGCTTTTACGACTATTCGCAGCGTCGTTTTGAGGAAACGTAACTATATTGGTGGTCGCGTTGGGCGTCGGCGATTCGGGATACGTAATCAATGGCTCCCCGCTGGAAATTCCGCCGCTTTGGTTATCCTCCGAAATAACGCTTTCTCGTCCATCTAACATGTTCTCTATTGATTTTGTGAATTTAGAGTTAAAACTAAGATTCTTCATTTCCGATAAACTCGTTTGTAACTCTTTTAAGTCGCTTTTTACGCACGATGTTTTCATTTCGCTAGTTCTAGTGATTTGACGATGCAGTTGTTGTCGATGCGATGACGAAGTCGATGAAGATGACGATGATGATGTACTGATGAACGACGGCGATTCCGTACTACCACTGGAGGTGCACGTTCTTTCGTTTATTATTCTAGAAGCTGCGCTATAGCTGCCATTATGACTGGATGACATGTGCGACTGTAATAAGAAATAAATTCTGAGTTAATTCCACAAAATATAGGAAATATTTTCGCGCGTTTTTCGAAAGGAAAAAGCATGTTGTTTTTTTTATCGCCAAAAATCGAATGGAGTAGGTAGTTGAAAAAAAAAGACAATAAAAGTTATGTACTCGCCGTATATGGATATGTAAAATCCTATTAGAAAATTAGAAAAAAGACCACAAACAAATTGAATGCTAATAGCCAACAGGTAATACTCTATATGGTATTTGTAACAGGTATGTATATTGTGCTTGACAATGATTTCAGTTTCACGCTTAGATATGCACATATGGTATTCGAGTTTTATCACAGATTACTCACTTGTTAGAATGAGTGAAGGGTAAGGGGGTGATGAAGACTATGAGAAATAGGAGAGGATATACAATTAGCGAATTACGAAAAAGTACGAGTGTAGTAGTACATTGACACGAATTCGGAATTTCACCAAATTAAAGTTTTAATTTTTTTCAGGAATTTACGAATCTTTGAAACAGTAATTGAGTCTAGTTGGACCTTCACGTTCGTAAGCTGTTTTTTTTTCTAGCCTCGTTCGGATATTTTCGGGTATTTTCAGGTAAGTTCGGGTATGTTCGGGTATTTTCGGATATTTTCGGGTATGTTCGAAAACATTATATTGCGATTGATTAACAAAATTTAAAAAATGAATTTTTATTGAATTTCATTTCAATATAATTTATAGAGCTAAGAGCTAGAACTGAACTGCGTGATGCTTATTGGTACGTTGAATCACTTTCAGCAAAGTAAAAATTTATTTTTAAAACGAAAGATAGATGTTTCCAATCCAAAAGTATCGAATTGATTTGTAGATTTGATCATATTAGTTACCCAAACTTATCAAAGTAATTTTGACAAAATCTTTTATTTCATTGTTTTATTTATTATAAATATATAAAATAAACTCTCAACAACACTCTTTCGATATTATATTACATTTTAAGGCACTCGTAAAAAAACAGTTTACAAATATGGGGGTCCGGCTCGACACGAGTTGTTTACTTTTGCAAAAGATCATTTGACTTCACCTATAGTTCTAAATTTTGAAATAATTCTTCAAAAGATATACCGCGATAATTCGTTTCACTTCTTTATCATCGAACTTGGCGATACTACACAGTGCACAGAAGCATCAATAATGAGTATTCATTAAAACATAAATACCTCTTGGGCCAAAGAGTCAAACGTTGAATTATTGTTAATACTCCCATCGCTGGTGACATTTCTACTGGTGGTTTTGTTATCGCTTATATAATTAACCTTATCATTATTATTGTTGGTAGCTGGGCTACTGTTCTCCTTATTGTCGGAAATACACACGGAGGTAACTGCTGTTGTCAAATTCGCAGGGGTAACGTTTGTAGCAGCGCTATTATTAGGTAAGTTTTGATCACTATTTTCGCCGCTTCCGCCATCGTTTCCGGTACTACTGACGCTCTCGTTGCTTTGATTTTTCGAAGCAACGTTCATTAAACTTTTTGAGGAACTAGTTTTCGACGATGACCTAAATCCAAACTCCGCCATCTGTAAAGAAAATTGGAAAATTAAAGCATTAGAAGAAATTATCTTGTGTTGCTATTTATCTACGTAATTCGTTGCAGTTCATAAGCAACGAGACGAAATGATATAATCTTTTTTATTTTTCTGAATCGTTTCTTTAAATTTAATTTTTTATATTCGATGTCAATATATCGTTAATTCACATGGCCTGTACATTTAAATAAACAGAAATTAACAGCGTCTTATCGATTATCACATATTGTCAACGTTGAATGACTGGTTACGGAATTGACCTTTCCCTCGTGATTAGATTATAATTGTGTAAAAATAAATAAATTTTTTCCGTTGTATAAGTCGTAACGCTTTGAAATACCAACAACTCAACTTTGTTTCGAAAATAACAAGCGTTATGCGTATTCGTGATACTAAAATTAAAATCATCTTTCGAAAATTAGCAAACAGCGAAAACTTGTTTAATTTGATAGTTTACACGACTGGAATATATGATTTAGGTATTCATGACTCATGTCTGCGGTCATGAGCGAATGAAAAAAAAATTGCATAATTGGTCAATTTAACCAATTCCACATTTTTTCACCATGAACATTGCGTTATTTTGTAAAGTTGCTTTGCCGAACATGAAGTGCGAAGCCTTGAGTGAAAGTGTCACATTAAAAAAAAATTGCCAAAAAATTTTCAACACAAACTGAATACTTTGTATTGCGCTAAACGTTGGAAACTTTTTTGAAGATTCAAACACAAGCACTTGTTAGTTTATCGGTTTTGATGATATTTTCTCAACGAATCAACAACCAGGTACGATTCATATTTTCTGCCAAGTCAATGAAATTTCATTCAACTTTTACCAAAACAATTAATAGGAAAGTATGAAAAACGATAGTAACGTGTTAATAAAACGGTTCATACTTTGCAATACGAGAGAACAACCTCGATGTATTTAAGGTATTCGGTATTATCGAAACAAAAAGAAAAAACAGCGCACCAAAAATAGTTATTGTGTTGAAAAACACATCTGAGTCAAGTTCAGGCCAACTGTTGTGTATAAAATTCAAGATATCAACTGGGCAGAACATTCTTGCGAATACATTTCCATAACCTCGCCTTAAAATACCGGTATATACTTAATTTCAACTAGCCGGTATTTCAAACGTAGTTAATCTATGCGATAGCTATAAATATATAAATAATCAAGCAAAAATGCAAAATTCCAAGCCGTCGTGTGCTTTCAAATCCAAACAATTGTAATCTGAAGAGTACACTTACAATAATAACAAAACGCTAACTAATTCAATTATATTTGCCATAGTATCGAGAATAATTAACAATTGTCCTTATCAAATTAAGAAGCGCTGCTCAAAATTCATGTATACTTAGGCTATAAATAATGTAATAGGTAGAGGTACCTATTATTTAGTGCTCGCGTTAAAGACTTTCGATTAGAGAAAATTTCAATTAGGATGATGAAATAAAGACAATAGTAATTGTATATAATTTTCACTAATCAAAGAATCAAGAATCGTCGAGGTAAATTGATGAGATGATGACACCAGAATCGCAACCATGTGAAGAAATAAAACAATATATTTTTGCGTGTTAATTTAAAGCGCAACAAGTACAAGATATTTAGACAATTTCTCGTTGTTAGACCCAGTTGAAAGAGATTTTCCAAAAAGAAAGCACGTTGATGAAATTTTCCACAAAATGAACATCCAACTTATCTACGATTCCTATCACGATCAAGAATGTCGTTTTAGCAACACCTTCCAGGCGTAACCTTTCGCTTATGCAAGTAATCATCGTTTCGATGCGTGTGCATAATCTGAAGCGTTAAGTGAATTCTCGTACCGTTTTCCGAAGGATTCCTCTAATGGGTTTTGTCGTAGGTGATTGTTGTGAATGCGAGGACGGCATAGTATAAAAATATAAACAATTAAAACTACCAACACAATCGAACGATTTTAATTTACACAATACACCACAATTGAACGAATTTAATATGTTTGAAAGCCGTACGAAAATAAAAACGTTGTTACGAGGAGCCGTTTAAAATCGTATTGAGCATTCGCGGAAGAAACAGCTAGAAATACAAATATGTAACGAGAATTTTAAGAAGTAGTAGAATGTAAAATGTGTAATAATAATTTTAAGGCGAGGAGAAGGCACACTATCGCCTACCTTTATCTTCCTCCGCGCGCACCGATTCACGTCATCCATTTTAGATCATCTGGTACCGTTGATGATCATAGTGACTACGGGCTCCGGCGAAATACGACGACAAAGAGAAAGGAAACGCGATTGCGCGCGCATATTCTCAAACAACTTTGGCAACCACAAATCATGATCAGCGATGCAATGAATTAATTCGTCATTATCATATTTAATTAATGAACGAAAAGTAAATACTTTTGGTGGAGGAGAACGTATGTAGCTGCAGACTCATACCTGTGGTGAGTCATCACTTTCGGCGAAAAATATAATTCACATCCGGCGCTTATGAAACGGAGCTCAATGCTCGATTGTCGAACATTTTTCATGTAGATAGAAAAAAAAATAACTACATCGCTGTAATGCGGAAATGTTTCTTTCATACGAAGATACTTGTTTAATAAATATTAAATATTTCGTCGTTAATTTCTGGCCATAATTGTATCACGTTCATTACCGTAATTAATCAACACATCAACGTAATAGTTCAAATGTCGCTGACTAAACAATTTACCAAGTAAATGATGGAAAATAATAGCACCATCGGAAAAATACAATGATAAAAATACGATGAATAATCTCTTTAGCATTTGATTACTTACCTACCACACTTTAACATTTTTTCCCTCGTGACGTTGGACTTTAACGAAACATAATATGGTTTTAAATGAATAAAAAACATCAATAAGACTGTAACCTCGAAACGAATTCAAATTTAAAGGACAAATCAAATACTAAGTACCTAATGTATGGTAAACACGGATGAGTTGGATATATGGCGGAACCATTGCACTCTTTTTACACTGCACAGTTCATTTCATCTGCGTTTCAATTTTGTAATCGTTCAACAAGATTATTTTTATTTATTAGCTATATTGACGCATGTGAACTACAGATTTACGACGTCCAAGATCAACGCGCAACGTGCTTACAATAGTATATTTTTATTGACAATAGACTTCAAGTTACGGTGACTTCATTATTACTATTATTTATTTATTTTTTAAATATTTCCCATTTGAGTTTTTCAAGTTCATTGATAGCAATGAGAAACTTAGCTGGCATATGGTTTCTTTTAAAATCTATAAGTAATTAAGCATGTAATATGTATGTATGTAAATCCTATGTTATTTATTATTCAATGAAATAGGCGAACGTTCCAGTTATAATCGTTATTTCATCTTATTTCTTCATTGTATTTACATACGACGACACTGAATTTATGTAGTCAAGTTACTTGTTAGTTATCACATTTGAATATCTGAGAAAACTCTGTATTACAAAATCATTACCTAATCGTACCTATTTCAATTTTCTTTTTAATTGAGCAACGTGCGGTCATACCGAAGGATACTTAGAAAATCAACACATAAAAAGTATCATTTAATGATTCAATTTCTTCTCAAACTGATTCAACCTCCGCTCAACAAATTCGACCAACATCTCATCGCAAAATTAAATTCTACATTTCAGTAGAAAAAAATTGATTAGCCATTGATGAATCTTCATGATTTTCCTCGAATGTAATATTTAAATTTCATTCAAATAATAAAAAATTAACCTGTCGGCAGCCAAGTACAAGGTAAATTTGCAACTAAAACAAATTCCTCGCAGGTAATCGCTGTTTAAATCATAAAAGCAAAACATACAATTTAATTAACACGTGAATATCAATTACGAAAGGAGATCAATCATTTACAGGGCGAAAATCGCCGTCGATATGGTATATTATGTCATCAATTCAATAATAATTTATAAACATACACGGCCAAAGCGTTCATAACCTCGTTACAAATGCAGTGTGGTAATTCCTACCCCTGATGAAGCGTTTTTATTCAATGAATTAGCAATCTGTGTAAAAACGACGATATTCCAGTAAATAAATCAAGACACGCATTTGTATCAATTTTATCCACATGATTTGATGAATCAGTATGTAGAGTAACCTTGTTTTAGACATGAACTCGGTGTAATATTTCGCTGATAATATCAATTCGCCAGATCGTGCTCAACATCATTTCACAGGGATTTTAATAAAACACCAAATTGTTTTCTAGTCATTTATTCTTTTTTCTTTTTTTCATTGAAATTTTTTCATTTATATTTTACTTAAAATAATGAAGACAGTTTTATATCAAATTACCAAATATTTACAACACGCGGTGAAAAAATTTCGTTAGTCGTTTTAAACATAGGCACAGAATGAACCAGAAAAATGCACGTTTTGGAATGCCCTTCACGTCCTAATGTAGGTAGTAAAAAAAGTAAATCGTCATCTTAATATAGTAAACGCGTAGAATCAAAATTTCACGAATTTAAGCAGTACGGTAAAGCGAATATTTCACAATAGTTCATCCTGTGCCTCGCCAAGAAGAAGTTATTACCTGAGTAATTAAGGCGATTTGCTCAATATAAGCTTACATCTTACTGTAATACTAATATCCCTGTACTTGCGACTTAAATTTTAGTTCGCTTACATATAAATATAATCACAATTCGCTTTTTTTTTTATATTTACTTCTCATAAATTAATTTGACCGGCAATTGTCACTGTTTTAATCAAGTATGTTGGGATACGTCATAAGAAAAGAAATATCGGTAATATACAAGTCTTATTATACGCATTACAGATATAATAGGAGAATCATTATGTAGAAACTATTACGTACAAAATCACAATTTGCTTATAATTGTATATACACTGTTAAAATTACTCACATGATAAATTCCACTATGCTAATTTTCAATTCAGTAGTAAACACGAAAAAAACAGAATTGAGCTTCGATACTTACAACTTATCTCAATTGATGATTACCTGGTTTTGTAGTTGTACATGTATATTCACAAAATATTGCCGACAAATTTCCCTACAAGATTAACAACGAATTAGCGAATTTTCAACGTGTCACATAAATGAATTAAATGAAAAATTATTTAGAGATTTATAACCGTACTCGCTATAAATTTCACGTACGTGCATAAATATGATGAAAATTTAGACTAGAAAAATACTCAAAGCAATATCATGAAAAATTCCATAACATTTTTTCCCCTTAAATTAAAGCTCAATTTAATTTTTAATCGATGTAATCATAAAAAATATCCATCATTCTTCATGTTGTTTGAAGAAAAGTGCAAATTCGTTGTTACATTTAATTTCAAAGAATAAAATACGTACTTAATTTGAAATTTTTATTAATTTCGATCTTTTTTTAATAGTTTAAGAAATAATTATTTATTTTTGGTGAACTACACAGTAGATCAAATTTTCTTTAAAGCAAAACTACGACTAATTTTGAATGAAAAACTCTCCTCAAAAAAATCACGTTGAAAACACGAACGAAATGTTGATTTAAAAAAATATATACTTATGTACATCACAACTTATCACTCGAGATACATTATAATATCAAAGCCACAGATTGTACCATGTGGTACACTTATACAATTAACATTCACACACACGACGTCTTATCTTTACACCTTAAAATTTACTCAGTACGATGAAACACTGGCCATTCACCGAAAATTCTCAATACCTTGAAATTAAAATATCATACATGACAAATACATGTACTATATTTGAACACAACTAATTACCCAATCTCATCAAAACATCTCATCACGAGCGGAGACCATTGCATCAGTTTATTTCAAAATGGTACTTAAATAAAATTCTATGAAAGTATTTAGTACAAAGGGGGGAAAAATAGTAAAGATGGGAGAAAAAAAAAGGAAAAATGAAAACATAAGTCACAGATTTCACATGTAAAAGGACTAGTTGTTTACACGGTACGATGTCACCATCGAAAAAATATATTCTGTCACGTGTTTAACACTTCTACATAATAAGAAAAAAAATATATAAAATACATAGAAGAAATTAAAGCCAAATATTTTCAGTCGCCGTAATAAAGTGGTAAAAATTTATAAATTCTTAAAACGCTAATAGCTGAGCAAAAATAATATAACGGTTCTTAATGTAATCATGTGTCTATACTGTACAGAATTTTACAACTTACAACATTACAGCGTTGCATAAAAATAAAACATGAAAATTTAAGCATAATTAGGCGGCAGCGTAATTTGACAAGTTCGTTACCTGACACCCAAGAGTACGATCGTGTTCAATATACAAACATTAATATAACTAAATGTTTAGAAAAATTCATCTATCTTAGAAAAAAAAGAAGAAAAGAAAAATGAATCACTTGATCATTCGTAAAAACTTAATCGATAAATTTTCGTTAAACACGTTGTGAAATTTCAAAACAGAACTTAAACATAAACTTCAGACCATCTAGTCACCGATTATTTCGTCCAACTCAACGGGCAAATAAACTAACTACAAACACGACGATTTTACAATTTCATTTTTCTTTTCGAACACACACGCAACTTCTGTCATTCCCACTGTTGTGGAGACGGTGGTAATTCCGAAGGATGGGCGACGGTCGAACTAAAAAAAAAATTAAATAATTATACACGTTAGAATATTCCAACTTATACGAAGTTCCCAAGAAGTCAGAAATGTAATCTATGTAGATTCGTTATTTAATCCCAACGTTTTCTTCGCCTTTCCATTATAATTTCGAAGTTAATTATTTCTTCATCCCCTGAAAAATCCCGAATTCAAATATTTCAATTCCGACGATATTCTTTACGAGAGAAAACAAAAACAAAACAAGACATTTTTCATATAAAACCGAGGCTGTACGAAACCATTGGTCACTGATGAATTTTTTTTTTCTTCAACCAATTCATTAAATTACCATATCGAAAATACGATCAGAATTTTCGTTCGCCAAAAAATTAAAATACAATATAAATGTTCTTACGAAACGCAGCATGTTTTTTTTTTGTTATCGAAATTATCGCAAATTTTAGTTTATTTTTAATAAATTGGTATGATCCAATATCTTCATTTTACCTCGTTTTATCAAGATTATAGTTAATAAAGGTATCTTATGTACATATACACATTTAAAACATTCAAGCGAAATCGACGAATTTAAGTTGACATGTTTTTTCTCGTTTTTTTTTTCATCAGGAAAGGTGTTTTGAAAGAAATTACAATAGAAAAGGTCGCAAGTTCTACATAAAGCGACTTCGAAAGAAACGAAATATTTTAAATTCACAAGGAAGATACTCCCAACGAAAATTCGTCATATTATCGAACTTCAGGACCGAGAATTAAGTTCCTTCTCGTCGAATATGCAAATACTTAACCCGTTATTCGTAACATATCAAATTGAAAACCAGCGCTGGGTACACTTTGTTGAAAAAAAAGTTCGTTTCACTTCGATTAGTCAATTTCTAATGAATTGTTCACGCGTTAGCAAAGTCATCCAACAATTATTCCAAGTCGAATAAAACTTCACATCCGTATGTCACCCAACACTGGTCTCAACTATATATTACCGGTTAACGTGGTAAAAAGTGCGATTGTTCAATGGCAAAACGACGCCATCGTTTGGCCTTTAAACAATAAAAACATACTAAACGTGGTAAACCCGATGATAAAACAAACTACCGAGCTAACCTAGCGAAACTTTTAAATGCGGCTGATTGCGGATTAATACATAATGGTACTCTGCTACTATTGTTCAACTGGTCTGATATAAATTTATGCATTTCCTCTGCGAAATAAAAAAAAAAAAATGAGAAACAAAATTAAAATCCTATTCGAAGCACGATATAGGCGTATTTGCGATTTACCTTTGACGTGCTGTATGCTGGATAACTTCTTCTCCCAACCATCTTGAAAAGACCGCGAGGCAACCGGTTCAAGGTCGTGAGTAAACTGTCTCAACGAATTGGATGTAGTATAACAACACTTGCACATGCAAGAATGGTAACGAAGTCTTCCTTCATCCAAATACTGATGGTTCAACGCATCCACAACGCTAACTCTTTTTTCCTACAAATTACCATTGACTGTAAGCCATCGATATTTTATACTCGAAATAACACTAAACGATGTATTTACCGGATCGAAGACCAGCATACGGCATAACAAATGGACGGCCTCTGGGGTAGCTTGATTTGAAAGATTATACAACGTATTTAACGAAGCTGGTTTCATACGTTGACGAACCATATGAGATCTTGCGCCATCGCACGCGCCACGCATATCCTCCGGTTTCGGCGTACCCAACAGATCGGTGATTAATTCCAACTGGAAAAATTTTCACCAGTTAGGTATATTTATAACAACGAAGGAGGAAAATCAACCGTGAAATTTATTTTATAGTTTTCAATCATCTGTAAATACCTGCTGAATAGGACTATGAGCTTGGAATAAAATCCTTCGTCCTAGTAACTCGCCGAAAATACAACCGACGCTCCAGACGTCAACGGCAGTGGTGTAATGTTTCGCTCCCATTAATATTTCCGGTGATCTGTAATACTGAGTAACTACTTCTTGAGTCATTGCTTTCTTTTCGTCGGGTTCTTGTACACGAGCAAGACCGAAATCGCATATCTGCAATTAAACACGAACTATTATTTTCGATCATCAAAAGAAAAACAGAGAAATTAAACTCTTCGATAATTAACTGATATAACATCTTTAGATTATTTATATAAACTATCTCAATATCTCAAAATGTCATTTCAAAATCTGCTACTTTATCATTGTTTATTAAGCTTTGTTGATAACAATTTTTTCAGCATTATTATCACAGATTCAGGAATTATTCATCAGTTTTAGCCTTTTACAACAATTCACCAACCAAAATACAACAAAAAGTGATGAAAAAAATTATAAAGTCATAACATATCTGGAGAACATTTTAAAAAATTTTGAAATATATTTTCAAGCACAATTTTATTTTTATCAACTTGAGAAGCGTATGACGTCATACTTAACTTAGCGTAATAATTCACACTTTCAAGCAAGGTGACAAATGGACATGTCACATTTAAACTTCAAAACGGAGAGGAAAGGAGAGAAATTCACATTTTTCAGCAATGTAACACTTTTTCTTGCAGAAATGAAATTGAAAAAACTTTCATGGCTCAACTTTGCTAATCAGTGTGATTACACGAACAAACGTCAAAAGCTTCTCGAACTACGCAAACTATGAATTTCTTTGACTCACGAATGACGTAAAAACTTGAAAATATTCTGTGTAATTTATAATGCATAATCGAAAAAAGCTAATTAGCCATATTACTCTATCTACGACTATAGCGCTCCTAGCGGAATTTCAAAACCTAAATTGTAATTATAACAATTTTTCGTAGCTTTTTAAACAGAAAAAATTAAATGTAAATGAATTTTTGCATAAAATATTTTCAAAAAACAACTTTATGAGACCAAAATAAAATATTTCTACAGGATTTTTTTTCATAATTTACTATCAATACCTTCAATTCTAACGGAAAAAATTGGGATTTCTGAAAATAAAAATTATAACCCTTGAAAATATTAATTACTGGTAATTTTTCATTGGAATTATAATCTCAACAAAACATCCTTTGAGTTAATTAACCAGAAATTTTTTTTTTAAATCTAAATATAAATACAACTCGAAGACCCCTTTTTCCTGAAACTTTCACCATAAGCTTAAAACTTCATAATCTTCTAAATCTTTTTTTTTCTAAACTCGCAACTCTTACGGAATTGTTTCGCGAAATAGAAACTTGGCAATAATATTCATTTTGCGATATGCACGTTTCAAGGGCCTCATTCGAGATGTTCACAAGGCATTGAATCTTTAACCTCGGCGTTAATTCTAATTTCAATGTAAAACACCATCTCACCTTAAGAACACAATTACTATTGACTAAAAGATTCCCCGGCTTGATGTCACGATGTAAGATTTTCGCCGAATGTAAATATTTCAAACCTACAAAAAAAAATCTCGGTTACGGCGACTGTGGAAATTATAAATACTCCGAAATAAATTCGTTCCAACAAACCTCTCAATATTTGATACAGGAAGACTTTTATATGATCAGAAGATAAATGCTGAGGTGAGACGATTATTTTATGGAGATCACTTTGTAGTAACTCTGTAATAACGTATCTATAAAAAAAATCGTTAAGGAAAACGATTTGAAAAAAAACTACGCGTCTCTATTTTCTTATTTTTTCCGACATATTTTATAAGCTCCTCTTTTATTATCACGATTGAAAAATAATTCCTTCAATATGGCTCCGAATATGGAAAATTTCACAAACGTAAAAACTGCCGCTTATGTAGAAAAACACCTTGGCAATGGCTAATTCCTTCCCATATCACATTGTTCATTTATGTCGAAACCATCTTACGCGTAGAAACGAAAATAAGCGAAAGACGGTACACGAAACGAGTACGGACTTGGATTGAAATTCACAAGTCCGACAATTTGATGCGAATCAATGGATAAAACCAGCTATGGAACTAGCACCTGTATCGAGTTCACTGCGAACAAAGATCCATCAACAGCAGGTAAAAAACGAAAAGAATAGGGCGAAGGATACCTTTTGAGCATTTAAACACGAAACCGGTTCGGTTAAATCGACAAAAGAGATACGCCTTCGCATATACCACGTCGCTTTCAAAGCGATCGGCGTTCGATCACGTTGCATGCTTGTAACCAAAACGATATAAAATTTTCCTAAAATTCGCAGCTCCCGAGAATCACGCCCGAGACGAAAAAGGGGGCGATACGAACGCGTCCGAGTAATTCTCTCATTTTTGAGAATGCTTATGAAAGCGTCACTTTCGAAAGGGGGAAATCGCGCGAAGTTCAAAATCGATTTTCCATTAACGATATGCCGGGGACTCTTTGTAGTATTCGCCGGAAAAAAGGGATGGGTATATTCACGATAACGAACGTTTATTCCCCTTTCGAGAGATATACCTCGCAAAGGAAATGAACGTATAAAACCTAATGAAACTTGTACCACACGTACGTATTCAATCAAAATCTAAATTTATACACAATGAACCAATTTAGCGTACCGTAGGTCGAATTAAAAAAACCAACTCGGACCACCCTTTGGCAATCGAATAAAATTTCCATATCCCAGATTGACGTATCGAACCCATACCTTCGATACGGGTACAACACTCGCCCGTCGTGTACACACAATCTTACTCCTTCGATCGATTATCGAGCATGAAATTACGTCGTGTGTCTTCCCGAACCAGAGTAAAAAAAGGAACAAATCGAAGTAGTGATTCACCGCCGCCGTCGTCGTCGTCGCATAATACAAAATTCGCATCGTGCAGACGACAGGGGTAAATTCAACAACCCCTAACGCGTTGACCAGCAGCTGCATCAATTCAACCATGCCATTCACCTCCGACCTCCGCCTGATTTTAAAACCGAGATCATCGAACCCGGCGACGAATTTTTCTTTCGCGTACTCGTCCACTAAAATTTACATCACGTTTTTCTATTCGCCTTCTCGTGTCGTCGACGAGGATGCGTTCGCATACAAAAAAAGGATACATTTCGTGAAAAAAGTCCAAGTGCGGAGGTTGTAGAATATCCAAAGCTGAGAGTACCTATAAATAAAAACAAAAAAAAAAAAGAATAAACCACATGTATAAATTATTACGAAAATTTACCACGATGCGCGAGTAAATTATAACGCTATTTTTAGATACTTAATAATACGCATCAACGCGCGGGGTATGCGCACGTGCTTTCCTATTTCCAGTACCACATTCTACGTTGATAATAATTCTTTAACGCGACCCAAGGGTGTTTACGAAAAATACCCGAACGTTTCGGCTTTCCACCGTCCACCGCCACCAAAAAACAAACAGCAAAAAAGCCCATTTGCTCCTATCATTTCCTCCATTTTGTCAACCTTCTATGGTGTTCGCAAATCGAACAATCCCCCCCCCCACATCTTTGGAAAACCACCTCCGACTGGTGAAAACTACGCATCGAATCGTCTATCGCGAAAAACCTCGTAAAAAATCAAACCATATCTATCACTCTAACACTTCGTTAATTAGGTCAAGCGAAGATGGTATCTGTACGAAATTCGATTTATATTTCAATAAATTACCAATTCGAACGTGAATAAGGAAGGGTATATGTACCTTACGTATCGCGAATAGACAATTACACATACGCATGCAAATACCATATACCAATATATCGATGATGTTCATGGTTACCACAAGCTCGAGTAATAAGTTGGCGCATTTTATTCGTTAATTTTCTCGAATTCCACTTAATTCCATGGAAAGCGTAATCGTTAAATAGCGACAAAATTTTAAATCGTGTAATTTTTAATTCCACATCACGATAATTTAATTGGACGCGGTAAACAAGGCTCGATTATCGATGATCCTCTGAGGCTTCTTAAAATATTCGTCGAAATTTATAAAAATTTAGAATTTTTTCATACGACAATGTGTACGCGCGATTACGTATTTTTGTTTTTTTTTTAATAATTGAATTTTCAAGGGATTAACATGAAAAAAAAAATCGAAAAGAAGAAATTTTTTTAACGAACATGACAGCTGGATTTCTTGATTCGATTTTTTTTTTTTAGAAAAAACATGGACTGATCTACTTAATTACTTGAATTTTTTCCTTGAAATAAAAAAAATGAATGGTACGAAATTTTATACAACTTAAGATTCCATAGAGTTTGAATTTTTAAAGCTTTTCATGCTCCGTCTGATTCAAAAAACACGATATTTAATTTTTCGGGCAAAACAGCAGGAGAATCAAGAGGAAAGGTCAATTTGTGAAGACGAAATTAAAAATTTCATTGTACGAATTCACCGACCAGCGTGATGC
>QBDW01006958.1:0-111823 GCA_003261595.1 Maconellicoccus hirsutus
AAATTATCCCCTTGTAAGACGGTAATTTCAACGCCATCATTATTCCCGTTGCCAAATGCCCGAAACCGACGAGACCTGCCTTACGAGTAAAGGCTCATCTTGTTGTATAGCTTTTAACGATACCTATACTTGAATTGTGGAAGTAAAATGGTGCTTAAGTGATATCTGTGTACGAGTGCGGGCGCTCTGCAATCTATCGTGTCTAGCCGTCTGGCAAGCAGTCTGATCAGCGTCAGATATGCGTAATAAGCCTGAGCAAATATTCTACGAGTACGGTACATAGGTAGAGGTACAACGATGCACGCGGTAGTGACGATGTAAAATTCTTCACGAGAAACCAGTTTACTATTTTACATCTGTGTAGGTAAATTTGTACACGATGCAGTGATGCGTCAATCGCTGCGTTAAGTAAAAATAGTTCATTATAAAAATTATCAAACCGGTATCGAATATCGTCGAGTAGTCGTGTAGTATTCGTAGGCCGGTTCGTTTCAAAGAATGTTGTGGAATTACCTTAGATTTTCGTAATCGCATTAGTTCGGTTCGTTGGAAACTTTGGTGCTGGATGTCCTCGTTTGCGTGTTTTTCTACATTTATTAACAAAACGATCCGTTTGAGAAGTAAGTTTTTCTATATTTTTGGATAGTTTTTCATTGATTTGTTGCGCTTTGTAGTTACTTAAAGCTGATAAAATGTGTACTTTGAAGTTTTGATAAATGCATCAAGCGTGAAGTATATTTTTCTCGATTAAACTCTTGTAAATAGTTGACATTGTCGAAAACTTGGCAGTATTTGGTTTAATTTTACTAGATTGTCAATTAGAATCTTCGTTTTATTGATTAGGGCTCACGAATATGTTCAACGTTCATAAACATGGAATAAAAAACTTTTTTGGATGCTAAGTAATGATCTAGGTTTCAAGATGTTTTTCAAATTATTATCCAAAATTATAATAATGCTGTTTCAAATTTACAAAGGCATAGGGCATTTAATCTATTCGTAGTACACTTATAATTATGATGTGCATGATTGCATTCGGCTACATTTTTGTATTGAAGGAGAAACGTCAAATATTTGTAAATCAAAATGGTCTTATTTCAGGGTAAAAATGCTATCTATAGTTCAATATTTATCTGTGGACAGCAATTAATCAATATCTTTGTAAATGAGATAATTAGCTCGTTACACTCTGTGAAATTCGGAGCAAATTAAGGTTTTATTGCTTATCGAATAATTGAGTATTATCATGCTGCAACGGTCAATAAGCACGTTGTGTTGATGTTGTGTTGATGTTGCGCTTGTGTGTGACTTTACGCTAGATTCGGTTGTAATTTTCCTATCAGCAAAACAACAATATTACGACCTTGATCGAATTAATTATAGTTACATATTGAAACGCGAATCTTCGAAGATTACCTTTGGTGATTTCTCTATTTACTTAAAACTCTAGTAATTATGTAGTACCCCTAAAATCGGCGCCAGCAGGATTTTTTGATGAGGTAGCAACAGGGCCGTAGAGAGCCAGCGAGGACCTGGGGCAAACAAATTGAGGACCCTATGAAAAATGTTTTACCCCCGCCCCCATCAATCCAGTAGATTTAAAAGAGGTATTTATTGGTATAAAAAATTGTACACTTACAAAATAACTAACCTAAAAATTACAAATCATTAAAAATGCCCTTTTCGAGCCTTTTTCTGTGCAAAGTCATCGATCAGTTCAAGATAAGAACATCGAACTTTCTACGGTTTCGTAGCTTAAATAAAGTAAATAATTCGCAAGTTGGTTCATATTTTCAAATTATATTCAGCTTTCTCAAAAAATGCGGGCCCTTTGGAAAACGCGGGTCTGGGGCAAATGGGGCAATTTGCCTCGGGCCCCCTAATTATACATGGAAACCAACACACGAAAAAAAAAACGAAAAGCCTAATTCGCTGTGGGCGCCTGTGGTACCTGACGCTTCTATATGACTTAAGCATAATATTATTCGCTTATGCATGCATAGCAACTACGAGTATTAGCAAGAGCTACCAAAAGTATCGATACGATTTTAATTTATTGTCATCTCTCATCTTTTACGTATTTACAATATGCCCATAGTTTTCAAAGTCATTTTATTTTTGATTTATTCATGTTACAGACTGGGCAAGTATCAATCGAAACACCATGCAGGTTGAGTTAGATATTTAATTCGAAGACGTTTCAACCGTATTCGATGGGATCGATGAAAAATTACGTACAGATTAAAAAAAAATTGAATTTGTTCACCAACGAAGACGAATATAGTCACATTTACAGGTAAGTTATCAAAAAAGCTTAATCGTTTACGTTGTACATTTACGTTTTAACTTGCCTATGAATAAACCGTGAATAGAAAAATTTTCGACTAGGCGAGTGCGGGGCAAAGAAACATTTAAAATTTTAAGTAATTACCATTATCAAACTTAGTTGAAATGGTGCGGTACCTGACTCCATAATCACGTTAATATGGCGGGTAATTTGTATATGATAGTAATCTGAGTAATTTAAGCTGAAAATATTACGGAACGATCGATGATGTTATTATTCGGATGGAATTACAACGTGGTGAAAACATGCATGATTCACTCAATTGGCAGCCACGTAAATACTACTTGGAAAATCTATCTTGTTGAAATTAAAGAGAAATTAATTGGAAAAACACCACTGGTACGTTGTCTTCCAAACACTGATAAACGTTCCATTAATAAGCCCCTCCAAAAAAATTTACTCGAAACCAGCGGACAAGTCTTTATTAACTTTACACCCCTTTCGTAACTGCGGACCTAAAATTTCGTAAGTTATTCTTACTCATTTCGTTACCTTCTAAAGTGACGCACCGACGCTTCTTTTTGATTTTGAACTTTGGTATGCCAACTCGCAGATTATTAGTGATGGCGATAATTATTCGTCTAACGAGCAGGAGGAGGTCTCGAACTTTTTTCGGGTTATTTCTTATCGATGTTGGCTATCTACCATAATTTTTTTTCTGTTCGTTTCAGCGAAAAAAAGTAGTCGTGAGATTAGAGCCGCTTAACTAAGAGAAAAAAAATTAATTCTATAATTTTTACGTGTATAATTGTATATCTGTATCACCGTCTTAAAAAATCGAATGAACTACCGTATCGTCATTGAATTACGCAACTCGATGCAAAATAAAATCGAACGTTAACTAGGTTTCGTAGTATCTACACCTATGCAAAAATTAACGAGTGGGAGAAGCGTTCATGAAACGGAAATTTCCTCCCGCGAATGAAATGCTAATCATCTACCTCTATTTTGGTCACCCGCGCTCCTCTCACGACTGTTTCTATTTATAGATCACGGGTTACCATTTTTGTGAATTTAACTTATTTACTTAGTAGTATCGAAAAATACAATTTTTCTTCTAATATCGAGGAAATGAAAGTATCGCGATGCATAGGCGTGTTAAGCCGTTGCCCTTGCAGTTAGAACGTATTCTAGAAGGTTCCAATATGAAAGAATATTTTGGGAGATACTTTTCCAGCCGTCGCTGTTCGGATTACGTGTATCGGTGAATTACTACGGTTTCGAAGTCTTATAGTTTCTTATTATCTCTTACCTGTCGTTTCGTCTTGTTTTTCACAAAAATATTTCAGGGGGGTTAATTTTCGTTTGTTTGAGATTCTACGTGTACTTATTTGCCAGCGTTGCGTTGTTAGAGCATTAATGGCTCAATGATTTCAGGGACTAATATCGAAAAGGTTGCATTGCGTCGAAACGTGAGAGTGTGTAGTGTACGTAAGGTGGCTCATCTTTGAGTAGGAGAAAAAAGGTTTGAAGAGAAGACTTGAGGAAATGTCACAAGATTTTGATATATTTATTGTAAAACACCAATATAATGTCGCTAATGAGGTCGATTTGATATTGCGGAAGGGGTGGGAGATGTTAAAGTTCACCATGGGTCGGTTTTTTTAAACTTCTTGTTAACCGTTACATCATTATTTACGGGAAATCTTTTGGAATACTGCCGTTTTCAAAATTTGAAAATTCGCCAAAAATCAACTGTAGTAGCTGAAAATTTGGGTTTAGGTGTTCAATGTCCTCATTCCAAATATCCGAGGTTCGTTAAAATCGGAAATCAACACCCGCCGCAGTTCCCTCGCTTGACAGCAAAATACATATTGAAATTTCATCGGTAAGAAAAATCTTGAAACCATTTTTTAAATTCCTATCCCTGCAGGGGGTGAGAAAAAGGGGAGCACGAACGCCTCTTGATATGAAAATTTTCATCTTTATAGTAGAATTCACAAAACCAAAATTTGCGGTTACATTTTCAATTTCAGTTTCGTGTAATGGTGTTTTTTACATTGGATCACTATGCTTCATCTTAGGGTGTCTGGGGGTGGGAGTAAAAAGGGTCGAATAGAAAAATGGACTATAGCACTAACATGTTCGTTTCACAGGTTTTCTCCAAATGAAATAAAAACTTCGAGACATGATTTTTTTGGCTCCACATTTTAGGGGTCGGCGCCCCCTGAAGAGGGATGATACGAAAAACGTAATCTCATGATGAAAAAATGTAATACTAACAAATACCTATTGATAGATACCAAAATATTGAAATTTTGCCAGTGAGAAAATTTTCGAGACCGTTTCAAGAATTCGTAACTCCACAGGGGGGAGCAAGAGGGGAGCAAGAATGCCCCCTGGTCTCGATTTTTTTTTATATCAATATTTATCATGTCGAAATTTGTGCTGGTAACATCAAACGTAGTTTTTTTATAGGATTATTTACGTAGTTCGTCAGAAGGGTTCGGGGGTGGAGGGTAAGAGGGGTCGAATGAAAAAATTAATTCTTGCGGTAACATGCACGCTTTATATGTTTTCCCTAAGAGATTTAAATTTTGAAAGGCAACTTTCTTTGGCTCCACACTTTAGGGGTTGGCGCCCCCTAAGCGGGGGAGACGTGGGAAAACCGGTTATTTTTGTGGAAGAACGGTAGTGTGTGGTCGGAAAATCGCGAATGTCTATTTTTTAATACGAGTCGTATAGAGTGGAAGTTTTTACTTATCAAACTTGCTTATAATGTGCTTCTTTCGTTCAATTTTATAGACGAAAATCACTATGGGAACTGATGAGAATTTCGTTCGCCGTTGCGGGCATAGAATTCACTTACGCAGCACTTACTGCCTACGTATCTCCGGTGCTACTGGAGTTGGGCGTGAATTACGAACATATGACGTTAGTATGGGGCATCTCGCCTCTCATAGGATTCTTCCTGTCACCTATTATGGGTTCGTTAAGTGACCGATGTCGTTCAAAATTCGGTCGAAGGAGACCGTTCATGATTGGATTTGCCATTTTCAACGTAATAGGTAAGTACACGATGGTTTTTTTTTGTACATTTGGCGATTTGGTTTCGAATATCGAAGTACGTGTTGTAAATACGATTCACACGTTTGGTGATCGATTTACAGGGAAATGTTACATATGATACAAGTGTATATGAATGTACTAAGTATTTCAAAGGCATTAACGGAGTACTGATGTCGTAGGTATCTTGTTGATTCCGTATGGAGAATCGTTCGCCAACGCAGTCAATGGCATCATGCCGTTGTCTGATCGTTCTACTTCGGCTGAAATCGAAAGTGCCGATAGAACGCGAGCCTCGAATGCATTTCTTCAACATGCCGCCGTCATAATAACGATAATCGGAGTGGCAATCTCTGATTACACTTCTGATGCTTCGCAGAATCCTAGTCGAGTTTATTTATTGGACGTTTGTCGGACCGGTAAGAAAGAGTGGCCAAGGTTGAGGACAAGTACATGCTCCTACGCCTTATACGCCTCTTGTATGTACTAACGCGTTACGGTATTGCTTACAGATGATCATGCACGAGGTCTAACTACTTTCACGGTTCTAGCAGGTTTTGGAGGGTTTCTCGGTTATTTGTTAGGGTCGATTGATTGGACGAAAATTTCTGTACTAGGTAAGTTAAACTTACAGAAAACAGAAAAAAAAGTTTTTTGAATCAACAGATGTATTGTATTATTTGTGGTAATTATTTTTCCAGAAATGTTTCAAGGCTCGTTATTCAACGGACATATACAAGCGTTCTTCACCGTAACGGCGATATTTTTTACCGTTTCTACAATCATCAGTGTTACCTCATTCAAAGAAGTGCCGTTGCCAGTTCTAGAATTGATAAATATGTCCTCCAATATGATGGTTAGTTTGTTTTACAATACATAACGCAGATTTATCAGCATATACTCGTATTTCTAATACTAACAAATTTCTAAATGGAAAACCATAGAATCGACGATGCACAATTAACGTAAGCTCAAAAATCTTTTGAGATGGCCTGATCTCGTTGATGGCGTTATAATGCAAATAAAAATAAAAAACAGGTATACGATAAAAATGAGAAATAAAATAGCCAAAGACAGTCTTTGTACTTCGGATTGAGGTTCTTCATCTTCGACGTCGATGATCACATCACCGGTTGGTTGATGCAATGCGATTTCTGTCGCTAAAAAGTCTTGCAACCGACTTTGGTACTTTTGATTAACGTTGTAAACGTAAAGCATCTGATTCAGGGAAGCCATTATTTCGATTTTTCTTCGATGATCGAATTTGTTTATCACAAAGGCCGCCGATTCGATATCTTCGTAGATTGTGAGATATTTCTACACAGTTGAAAAAAAAACGTAAAGTTTGAGAAAAAAGAGATAAAAATGCATTTCTCACATAATTATGTGTCTATTAATTCGTTAGTGATATTGCAAGGTGATGATTTGAAAAGGCCGTAACAGGATAAGCAGGCCGATTCGGCCTTTTTGTTCAAAAAAATTGAAATTAATGTGGTGGTTAGGTGCTGTTGAGATACGTTCATGACCAAAATTTCAGACCACGGCCACCCCTTTTTGAGAGAAAAAAAATTCCTAATTGAAAAACAGATAGGAATTTTTTCACCAAAAACGGTCAGAGAGGGGAGATGGAAATTTTGGTACGTAGCAGACCTTTATGTATGGTCTGTACACAAAAATTGACAATCGCCCACCATCATTTTACCCCCACCAAAATACGTTTTTCATGTTTTTTTTTTAAATTTAACTGCGGTCCCGCTAAATGAAAATTTTGAAACATCGGTGGTAGGTGCCCTATTGACCTCAAAATGATGTAAAATTATTTTCAAAATTTTTGCCTGGCGGGATCACGGTAAAAAACTAAAAAAAAACATACAAAAATCGACTTTTTCAACTCGAAAAAAATCGCAAGATCATCCTTAAACCATTTTTAACAAAACACGTTATATAGCCAAAGACCAAAAAATCGGTAGATTTCGAGAAAAAAATTGTTCAAGTAATGAATTCAAGCGCGCGCGCGGTCGTCTGCGTTTCCCACTGTGCAGTAGCGGTTCGTTCGTAACAACGCGCGATTTGTCGTTTCACGTGATAACGTGCATAATGTCGCGCGTTGTTACGAACGAAGCGCTAACACACAGTGGGAAATGCAGACGACCGCACGCGCGCTTGAATTCATTATTTAAATAATTTTTTTCTCGAAATCTACCGATTTTTGGGCCTTCGGCTATATAACAAGTTTTGTTAAAAATGGTTTAAGGATGATTTTTGCGATTTTTTTCGAGTTGAAAAAAATCGATTTTTGTATGTTTTTTTAGTTTTTTACCATGATTCCGCTGAGTGAAAATTTTGAAAAAATACTTACATTGTTTGGGGGTCATTAGGGCACCTACCACCGAAGTTTTGAAATTTTTATGTAGTTAAATTAAAAAAAAAAAACATGAAAAACGTATTTTGGTGGGGGTAAAATGATGGTGGGCGATTGTCAATTTTTGTGTACAGACCGTACATAAAGGTCTGCTACGTACCAAAATTTCCATCTCCCCTCTCTTACCGTTTTTGGTGAAAAAATTCCTATCTGTTTTTCAATTAGGAATTTTTTTTTCTCTCAAAAAGGGATGGGGTTAGGGGTCAGAAATTTTGGTCATGAACGTATCTCAACAGTATCTAACTACCACTTTAATTTTCAATCTTTTTTAACAAAGAAGCCGAATAGGCCTGCTTACCCGGCTACAGCCTTTGAAGAGGTAAAAAGTATAAATTTTTTGATAAGGTCCAGAAAGACAGGCCCTCTATTTGTCCTCACGATATCAAAAATTCCGTTAAAATGTGACACATTTTTTAACATTTTACCGCAATATGAATTTACATTTCGGTTTGCCTCAGAGCGTGAACAGAGCTAACGAAAGCAAAAATTGTTGCTGGTGAAATGTTCTGAAGCCTCTTCTCAATTTTCGCATGATGCTTATCAACTGAACAAGGTAGGGAAAAAATGGTGAATATTATCAAATAACTTGAAAAGTTCCTAACGCTTTGTAGAAAAACGGGCCTGAGGCAAAACATTCAAATCGACGAACTAATAAGAGACAAATTCCCATACCCCATTACAAAAGGAAACAAACCCATATGAATTCGGCTACGTTCTCGTTACTGTATAAATTATCGATGGGCTTCCATAAACTGTTGAATATCTTTTTATGTTTTTCTCCTTTGGTTATATTGGAAGCTGCCACTCTAAGGGTACGTTCGTAGTAACGCGGCGCTATAAACATAGGTCTCCACGTATTGAACACTTGTTTGAAATAAGCGTCGTTTATGTGCCATCTGATTACGATGATGAACACGCTCCAGTAACTGAATAGCATTAGTTTTCGACGATAAAATTCCGTTAGCTGGTTCCAAATGAAAAAAAAAGTGCTAATTTGAGCTTTGGACGTTATCATCTCGTTAGTCCATCGTTCCAGCCAAGCTTCCAATTTGGAAACCGGCGAATACTTTTTGGATAATAAGGCGTTCAGATTGTGGATTTTTTGCTCATTGGTTAACTGGTTCCAGTAGTAAACGACGGCCGCGTCGTAACCACAATACACCTGGAACATATATGTACATAATTAAAATTCATGAATTAAACAAATTACGGCAGCAGCGGTTATCAAACGTACCGATAGTTTGAATATGTTCTCCAAAGGGGTGAAATTTTCAAATAATCGGCGATTCCTGACGATTACTTTCTCTTGCACGATACAGTAATCGACCACGTGTACGTAACATTTCCAGTAAGCGATCGCGTGGAATTTATATTCGCCGAAGAACACTTCGAATTTTTCTTTTAATTTTGGATCCAATTTTTTCCATCTCTTTTCCACGTACTTTTGGTAACAGCAATTGCATAAGGTTTGATCGTCGAAATTGAAATTCTGCGATATGCAACCGCTTTTTATACGATCTACTGTGTGAAACTGGGTAAGGTGCACGTTCCATACTATCATCTCTTGGATTATGCCGCATTGATGACTTTCACTAACGATTATCCAATCGAATATATCGTCGCCTGTAAGAAAAAAAAACACGGGATGGAGAATGAGACTGTGTTTGAGAGTTTTTCAAAGAAATTGTCGCCGTTCGAAGTTACCTATGAAATCGATGATTTCCGAAATACTTTGCTTGAAGAAAATAGGAACAATGGGGTATAGATGCTTGGCGAGTTCGTGAACTTCGTCTAGTAGCTGCTGCAGTATGCGAGGGACACAAGTGTTGTCGTTTTTATACTCCTGAGCACGCAAACAAACATCTATTCGTTGTTTTATTTCGCGATGCGACCAAAGCCCTTTGGCTATGGTGAAGCACGCCAAAGTCTGTAGACTTTTCGTTAAATTCAAATCTTGAAATTTCTGCGTCATTTTTCTACTTCACACTTTATGGAATCTGCGGTGAAAATGAAGCGAAATGTAATTTCGCATGAATAAAGAATAAAAGTCGAGTGGAGAAGTTGGATAAAGGTGGAACATATTGAGGGTTTGGTGGGTATCTGGAGCCTTGAGTTGAAATTTGATGACGCTGTAGGGACATTGCTGAGGGTACAAAATACAGAGAGTTATGATTTTTGGATGTATATGTGCAATAGAGAAAGATCATCGGTATAATAAGAACGTCTTACGTATTTGTTGAAATGATTTGTTATTTTCAGGACAATAAACGTGATTCTGATCACAACGAATTAAAAGAGATCACGCCGATCAATATGAAGCCAACAACGTACGGGGGCAATGAAGAGATCGCGATTAATTCGCACGTAAGTAAGCTCATCTCGTTGATTGGTCAATTTATAAACGATATTGCTTAGCAAATGGTGGCCACCTCGGAATGAGCGATGTCGATTACGCTATGGTTTCGTCATAGTATGTCAAAAAGCAAAGACAAATCTATATTTACGATAACATCAGCGCGTAAACATGATTCGGAAATTGAAGCAAATTCCGCAATTTGTCTCAATTTCGGTTCACGTAGACGACACTCGCCTTTGTTGTACGGACCCGAAGATATACGTCCTGCGCAAGGCGCCTCCGATGCTGTAAATCCGCTCACTCAGCGGCCATCCGAAGAGGACAATGCCACCGAACGAAACCCCGGATGATAAATGGTGAACCCGAAAGCGTATCGTTGACGGTTTTATTTTTAGACGATTTCGATTTTATGTTCCGCCATTCCATTCAATATACCTAAACCTGTCCGTCGAATTTCTAATTTTATTTACGAGGCGTTTTTAACATTGTTTTTCCATCTTGTACAGGAATCCGCTCCGACTTTGAAAGATTACCTAAAATCGATTGTCCGGATGCCTTATTCTATTAAAATATTGTGTTTAACGAATTTATTATGCTGGATGGCTCATTGCTGTTATTTGTTATACTTCAGCGATTTTGTCGGCGAAGCTGTCTTCGGAGGTGATCCCAGCGTATGTATTACTCTTATCTATAATTATTGTTAAATCTTATATCACACAATAAGGGTACATTTTGTGGTACCTACTACCTACACATATAATCGCATGCTGGATTACACTATTTGTCAAAACGAGTCATTGGGCAATAGCAAACATTTGGCTCAAATAATGATTTTTTTCTACCCACTGCAAATCATCGCGTCACTTTCAAGCCTTAAATCTTAATGGAATGAATGATTTTGGGTTAATGCAGAAGTGGATATACCCGTATTACCATAGATGTTGGGATATTTAACGTTGAAAGATTTATACCAATTGGAAAAATATCAAACGCAATCTTACCAGAATGAGATTGTTATAGCAAAAGGCTTCATTTCGTTGAAACTTGAAAGCACAATGGAAATAATTTTGTAATGAAACGAAAAATGACACGTGGTAATCGTTTACACTTGTGAAGAGAAACACTTCGGAGGCCGTTGTAAAAGTGAATTTATTTTGCATTTGTTCAAACATAATCAACTTATAGCCTATCTTTTTTATTGCGGTGTGTAGTCAGGCCAATCGATATTTATCTCTGAACGAATCGTTTAATCGTAGAGGAATTTCACGAATTATCTTCGAGCGTATTTCAGATGTTTACGAAATAAGAAGGATCAATGTAAAAAAAATGCGATTAAAAAGCCCATAATAGGTACTAGGTTATGTTAAGTACCGAACTACGTAGTACGTTACGTACGTATTTACTTCATGGGCGATTAAATGTGCAACATGTCGATCTATATAGGCTCCTATTGGCTCCGAAACGAGGACATTATACGAAGACGGAGTCAGGATGGCATGCGTAGGATTGGCGGTTTACTCGTTGTCATGCATGTTCTATTCGTTTTCCGTGGAGTCGTTGATTAAGCGTTTTGGGTAAGTGGATGTGGACGAGTTGCACACCACATTTATATGTGCATCGAAACGATTCGAATTCGAGGTATCGATTTCATCGATTCTATGTATTATTCAGATTGAAGAAGGTATACATCGGTAATATCCTGATCACTGCTAGTAGCCTGCTGTTAATGGCTGTAATCCAACATAAAATAGCGGTGGTGTTGTTATCGGCGGGTTGCGGTATTTTTTACTCGACGTTGTTCAGTGTTCCTTATATTTTAATAGCGCATTATCATTCCACCAATGTGGTAAATATCGCATTTTTTTCTTTTTTATTACGTATACCTAATTAACCATCTAAAGGTACTCGAGTTACCTATGAGTAATCGTTTAAAAACGCAATAATTTTATACGTTATACAGTTCGAAATAGACTCGTGCGGAGATCCTATTTCTCAGAGGCAAATCAGAGGATTAGGAACCGACGTATCTGTAATAGGATCCTGTGTGTTTGTGGCGCAATTTGTACTTTCGTTGTTTATGGGAGCTGTGGTGGCGTTTGCACAGACTACAGCCGCGGTGGTGGTTACCGCCGGAGTATTAGCTATTCTCGCGGCCATATCTGCTTCCAAAGTTATGTACTTGGACTTGTAATTGACTGTGGGGGTGAAAAAACGTGTGTTTTTTGTTTATGGTTATTTATAAGTTGTATAGCATTTTTTCATGTGCCATGTATCATGGTGGATTGTTTTTTTGTTTGCCTTTGATTGAATACAATAAGAAATGTGTTATTGTTGTTGCGAGCACGTGTTGTCGCAGGCGGAACCGCCGGTAAGGGCAAGAAATCCCGGATACGGGAAATTTTTCCTCATTTCCTTTAGAGATGGCCCGTTGTGGGCAATATTCCCCTGTTTAGTTCATTTAGTAAGTATCATGTGCAAAGGCTATAGGCAGATAAGCATTAGCGATCTGCTTCAGGGTCCAGATTTTGACGATATTTGGGTGGTAGGGGGGTATAATTTTGAAACGTTCATGACCTAAATTTCAGCTTCCCCTCCCATCGTTTTCGAAAAATATTTTTTTCCCCTCAAATTACAGTTGGCAGATTTAATTGAAATTTTGCTACATAATACACCCTTATAAGGACCTTTCATGAAAAAATCAACCCCCACTCCAATTTTTCCCTCCCCAAACGGACGTTTTTGACTTTATTTATTAATTCGCGATTTTTCGCCGTCGCAAAAGTCGATTTTTGTACGTTGTTTTTTGCCTTTCTTCGCATTTTACAAAAATCGACTTTTTCGACGGTAAAAAAATCGCAAATTAATCTTGAAATTATTTCAAACAAGAAATGTTATATGATTCATAACCCAAAAATCAGTAGATTTTGTAAAAAAAAATTATTCAAATAATATGCTTAAGCGCGCGCGCGTTAATCGATACTTCCCACTGTGCGGTAGCGCCTCGTTTACGGTTACGCGCGTTGCTGCGTTTGGTATGTTACTACAGGCCAAACGCGGTGCCGCGCGCAACGGTGAACAAGGCACTACCGCGTAGTGGGAAGTTTCGGCCAACGCTCGCGCGCGGTTTTTGTGATTTTTGACCACGACCTTAGAAGGCAAAATTCTGAAAAAAATATACGACATCTAGGGGTCGAAAATACATCGAAAAAATGAGTTTTGAAAATTGTGCCAGTTGAGATAGGTACTTTAAAAAAATAAATAATGTCGAAAACGATCGTTTGGAGGGGAAAAAATCGAAGTGGGGGGTTGCTGATTTTTTCATGGAAGGCCCTTGCAAGGGTCTACCATGAGATATTCTTATTTGATCGTTTATTTATTCATACAGTGAGGATATATATTATGGTTTTCGCTGAGAGCAACCATGCACCATAGGTTGTCCAAACTCATATGACAATTAGATAAAAAAATTTATTAAAAAAAATTAACATAAATGGAAGTATCTAACTCACTATCTAGTACCGAACATCTATATGCACAGGTACTTGGTATTCTCGCCTCGGAAAAACATCATTGTTAAGTATAATCATGAAATATTTCAGTCTTATAAACACAACATTAAGAGTTTAGAAAAATTGAGTGATTTAGATAAATTTAAAAAATATAAGTAGCTCTTCCTAAATTAACGTAAGTCTAATAGTAAACCTCCTACGAAGAGACCAGTATAAAGACCAAAAGGTAAATCTAAACGCTAAAGAAATCTCCTATCGTAATCGAATTAAGTCTACAATAATTTTTTTTTCGTCAGAAGTAAAAGATAGATGACCGTAAGTACATGATATTGCTCTATTTAAAGTACAAACTAGATATATGCTGCTGAGAAGTTTAGCATTTGTAAGAAATACGAGAACAAAGCCGAATAATGAGATAACGCGGTATTCGGTGCACACACGTAGCTAATTACGATAACGAGATAACGTCGACGTTAACAAAATACATGTACGGTACATACGTATTAAATCTTAATTCGTATGAAACAAAAATTGCTAAATATGTTCTTTCGCTTCGGATGGAAAATTTTTTTTGTTTTTGTTTTTCTTCTCCTCCTTTTCAACTCTTTGCAGACGTACTATTTTTGTAGCGTCTCGCGTTGTTTTTCGCATTGCTCAATAATCCGCTTAATACTAAACCGGCGTTTTATAATCTATACAATTTCATTGGGCGATGATGATGATAAACGTATCGTTGATGAAATTGATAAGAAGACGATGGTATTCGATAATTCGATAATGCACGTGTCGGAACATGCGAAACCCTGCGACGAGGTGAAACATTAACGGTTCGTTGGACCGCTGAGTTAAGAGGCGATGCGCGTGCGTACCTATTTCATCACAGATCCAAATAAACGATGTAAAACGCCGTTATGGCTGCCATACACGCGAAAAACGCCGACGTGCCCATGACAGCGAACGTCACTCCGAATAGAGACATCATTTTGCCCATGGAAAACGATACGATTAATTGAGCGACGCATAGGCAAGCTCCAACAATGGCCAGATCTGTGCCTAAGCCGCGTACTTGCGTCGTAGAAAGTTGTTTACCATTTTTGTCGACTTCGAACTGCAACATACAAAGGTAAATTCGCATTTCGCTGGCGTTCTTCTATAGAATCGGAGCGAGATGGGAGAAAAATATACAAAAAAGACGGCGTTAGAACGTCGAACAATGAATACACTTACGGTTTTCTTCACGTGGTAATGAGCAATGAGCATATATGGTATGGTGACTATGGTACAATATATTATACCGCTGATGGCGCTCAGTATTATAACGATTATTTTCTCTTGAACCGCCGCCATTAATACTAAACAAAAACAATCCAAGCAAATTGTCCCGATATATACGCGCTTCAATCTGCGAACGAAAATATATCGAGTTATTTCGCAACATGATTTTAATATCTAGCGATGAGAAAAAAATATGCTAAATGTGATTCACCTACCCTAGGCACCTGATGATCCTCTCCGATACCAGAGAATAAGCTATACACGCGATGGAATATCCGCAAAGAGCCGAGCAACCGAAACGAATACCTTCTTCGTACGATTTGTACTCAGCTGAATCAGGAGGTGCCTGAAAATTTTCCAAAATAAGGGTCAGCTAGCGAGCCATTGAAGGAAGCAACAGAATGATATACTGACGGAAGGGCTTCCTGCGAAAACTGCTTGTCCGACGAAATCGGTGAAATACAAACAGAACGTCACATGAGACATCCAACAAAATAGGTTCGTAATGCAAAGTATCCTCAACGAATAGGGCATTGAAACGATGGATTTCAAGTAATCTTGTAATTTTGTCGATGGTTGGATCTGTGTGCATCAAATAAGCATATTTAGGAGATGATGTAGCGTCATTGTATGCTAACGAAAGGCTATCGGCAGGTAAGCATGAGTGATTTGCCTCTGGGTCCAAATTTTGATGATATTTGGGTAGGAAGTGGGTACCATCGAGAAACGTTTATGACCAAAATTTCAGCTCCCCTCCAGCCGTTTTCGAGAAATAATTTTTTTTTGAAAATCAGATAGGAATTTCTTTCTCAAATTACAGTTCATGGATTTAATCGAAATTTTGCCACATAATAGACCCTTATAAGAGCCTTTTATGAAAAAATCAACAACCTCCCACTTCAATTTTTTCCTCCCCAAACGGGTGTTTTCAATTTTTTTTATTTTTTTAGATTCCCATCTCACTCTGAAAAATTTTCAAACCTCATTTTTTAGATGTATTTTTGATCTCTAGATATCATATATTTTTTTCAAAATTTTGCCTCCACGTGGTCATGGTCAAAGATCGCAAAAACCGCGCGCGCACATTAGCCGATACTTTCCACTATGCGGTAGCGCCTCATTTACACCTACGCGCGACTTCGCGTCAAGCATGTTACCACAGGCCTAACGCGGCGTCACGCGTAACTGTAAACGAAGCGCTGTTGCACGGTGAGAAATACCGATTACCGCACGCGCACTTAAGCTCATTACTTGAATAATTTTTTTCTCAAAATCTACCGATTTTTGGGTTATAGGTCGTATAACTTTTTTTGTTTGAAATAATGTTTAGATTATTTAGCGATTTTTTTAGAGTCGAAATAGACGATTTAAAAACATACCTAACGCAACGTCGCGCGTAGGTGTAAACGAGGCGCTACTGCATAGTGGGAAGTATCGGCTAACGTGCGCGCACGGTTTTTGCGATTTTTGACCACAACCCCGTGAAGGCAAAATTTTGAAAAAAATATAAGAGGTTTGAAAATTTTACCAAATGAGATAGAAGTCAAAAAAAATAAATAAATTTGAAAACGCCCGTTTGGGGGAGAAAAAATTAGAATGTGGGGTTGTTGATTTTTGTATAAAAGGCCCTTATAAGGGTCAAATCCATCAACTGTAATTTGAGAAAGAAATTCCTATCTGATTTTCAAAAAAAAAATTTTTCAAAAACGGAGGGGCTGAAATTTTGGTCATAAACGTTTCTCGATGGTACCCATCTCCCACCAAATTATCATCAAAATCTGGACCTGGGGTCAAATCACTTACTATGCTAACCTGCGGATAGCCTTTCAAATCTAGTTTGGCTTTTGGTTCGATTATACATTATTAAGGTGCAAAATGAACGTTGAAGTAGTATAATGAACAGAATGAGACAGAACCCTGGACAAGTATCTTGAAGCCCTTTTTCATTTGTGCATGATACATTTCAACTAAACATAATAGGGAAAAATTTCCTGTATCTTGGCCCCTTATCGAAGGCTCTGGAATGAGGTGGAACATCTTTTGTACTTTGTGAAGTATACCGATTTAATGAGGCCAATTTGGATATATTATGCAGTTTTTCGATGATATCGGAGCAACCAATTAGATGAAGAAGATTGTTAAAGTTATGACGTCACCGTGAATGCCAAAATGAGCTGTTGCGCGAGGCAAATTTACCTGCGCCTTGTTAAAAGACGATTAAACACGTAAGCACTTACTGGGGCGTCTGCATCGAACTTATCGGTGGCAGGAGATTCAACGGACTGAGACTTTTTCAACGGTAATTCTTTGAATGTGGTAATAGTGGCCAATATACAAATGGTAAATAGTATGGCGATAAGATAGAACATCACTTGCATATAACTGCCAATTATTTTATCTAGGTAAACAAACGTATTATATTTATTAACGTACTTAATTGAACTTCAAGTATGAAGTGGTGTGGAATTACATTTCCCACCGCGCGGGATATTTCCATTAATCATCGCGGAAACAATAACAACAAAAAAAAAGAGAAAAAATCGAGCATATGTAGGTTACAGTCGACCACTAAATTTATAGCAGCTGTAATCGTCAAACTTGATGACCTGATGAAAACCCTGCAAGAAATGTGAGTGCCCAAGATTCAATTTTTCTATATCATCGGGTATCTCTTGAGGAAATAATTCGTATTTAACTCAAACCGCGCAACAAATATGAAAAAATGGTATTTTACTTAAAAAAGTATTCTGCCATTCTACAGCTCCGATGATGTATCCTATGAAACCTCCGCAACCTGCCAAAATAGCGCATGTATTCAAGCCTTTGTCGTGATCCTCTGCAAAAAGAAGTAAAATAAATACGTTGGTATAAATGTTGCAGCCAAGGCGTTAACGCGTGTAAAACGTATGATAATTTGTTTAGCGTAATAACGCCACTGCTTCGTCTGTTTGAGGGTCAATGAGGATGGGTTTTTAATTTAATTATCCGTCGGTAAGCATCGTTTAGGTAAACAATAAGTATAGTGAGTTTCGCCGAAACCGAGACTGCATGACCTCTGATACGTATCTGCGTTTCGCTCGCTGTGCATACGAAACGGAAGCGGAAGAATGGGTTTTACGCGCCCTGTAGAGAGCATCTTCTGCAGATGAACTTCGTTATGTGTACTTTTTCAACACTTCGGTTCGACTTTGACGACCTTGCTAAAGCGAGGAGCCGAGGAAGTTTCGGAGGTACTAGATATGTAATACGCGTATGTAACCATTCGATCGTTAAGTATTACTTAGGCGGACGATTACCCGAAAATATCGTTTGAGAAGGTATTAATTTAGTAAATTATTCATTTGCAATTATAATTACCAACTACACATACATCCAAAACGTACGCTCGACTGGGATTTTGCAACGTATCGCTGCTGAAGTCTACGGTAACCGCTCCGATAATTAGAAAAATTACTGTCCAAAAGTAATGACTGATTTTGGTGGTGTGGTCTTGCGCCAATGCGGACGCGCTCTTCGTGCTAAATACGTCGGCTTCGCGATCGCCGAATAGTTTACCGACATAATTACTATTGGCGATTAGCAATAATCCTGTAAGCCAACGAAGCTACATTACGACTAAAAGTTGCGTTTCTACGATTAAACAGGCGATACTCACCGGCGACGTTGAGGGATGCTAGAAATATAATGAATGGTCGACGTCGACCGATAGAAAATCTACATCGGTCGCTCAACGAGCCCAGTATAGGTGAGAAAATCAGCCCGATCAATGGTCCGATGACCCATACTAAAGTGGCGTGTTCTCGTTTCACTCCGTACATCAGTAAAATGGGCGATACGAATGCTGTAAGGATGGCGTATACGATTTCAATACCCATCATCGCAAAAGATAACCTCGACAGTTCCCATTTTGTCTTCCGTCTGTAAATCGTCGTTATGTTACTATACAATCGAACATTTCGCCATATTTTTCACAATTTCTTTCATAATAATTTACGTGTAACTTACCTGTAAATATGATTGTACGAGTTCTTTGTCGCCAAAGCGTCTTGACTTTTCCCGTTGAAAATGTCGCTCACTATAGCCGGCATTTTGTTACTCGTCGATTCGTTGCTTTTATGAAATCCGCATAAGAACTTGGATTTCAGCAACTTGTTTAGGTTTTTTAAAGCGCTCATCGTACTGTAATTTGATATTCCGCTTTTAGTAAAACTTAATATCGTAAGGAATTCATATAGCTACGTCTAATACGGAATGAAATTTTCATCGATATAGCTTAACCTAAAGAACCGACGATATGTAAAACATACGGTGTTTTATCTCGCTTACGTTTATGTCGTAATTAATTTTGACATCGGATGTTTATCTCTCATAGGCTGTATCAAAAGTATGAATAACGAGCTTGTAACATAGTAGGTACTTGTGCTTTTGAATACCTAAATAATTTTTACTTAGTGAATAATTATTTTATTAAAAAAAACGTCGATTTTTTATATTGAATTTAGATGTAATTAAAAGATGGAAGGGAGCATTTTTAAATAGTTAATGCGGGAAAACACATCCCTGAGGCTTTTATAAGTGATCATTTTCTCCTCCAAGAGGAGTATTCTGAAAAAAAAAACGAAGCACCAATCGGTGAAACTTACCTGCTACATTAATACGTACAAAAAATAAAATAATGAAACTTTTTAAAAAATTATTGGAGTTCTGAACGATTGTTTCTACCCGACAAAACACTGCCCTTAGATGATTCTCGGAAGACAAGCTGAAGCGAAGGAGGCTACCAAAATTGTGCGTAGATAAGTACGCGGCCTAATTTCACTAGAACTAGAATCTAAATAGTACCATTGCTTTATCGAAGAAAGAAATATTCAACGCGATCGATGAGTCGAGAGACTATTGAATGAAATTTAATGGTGCAGATTTACCATCAAGCAGGTACAAAAAAAACGAAAAACTTACGGATCTCTGTGCTCACTTTTTTCTTTGGTTTTACTCCCGATCGAATTGTTCTGTCGTAGAAAATAGTAAGGACACTGTTTTCGTCATATGTTATCTACGCGATTTATAGAAGATATCGTTAATACCTCTTTTCACTTTAATGAATCTGATTAAAACGCAATCAAGATAAAGAAGTTTTTGTATTTATTTAAATTTTACTCTTCCGCTCTTTCTTGAAGAACTACGTGGCATAGCTGTACTGAATTTAAACTAGAATTCATAAATCGTACATACACAAACTCGTGCATGTTTAGCTCACATTTTACGTTAATTAAACTAAACGTACATCTGAGCGGCATTTTCACGCGTCGAATTTAACGTTCACTCATGTATTTAGATTTTGATAACCATTTTGTAATATTTAACCGTTGGTATTGAAAATTAATACAAGAAAACGCTCCTTGAAGAAAAAGGGGAAGATGATGGTTTACCTTCAAACGCTTTATTTCATCGAATATCTCTCATAATAGCCGAGCTCAGCAAATAGCACTGGACGAAGCCTCCAATAAGAGGCAAGAGCGTCCAATTGGCACTCAAACGCGCAATATGCTACAAGTGTACCTTCATTTCATAAAAGATGCTAGAAAATGCAAAAAAGAGCCCGCACATTGGAGAATGTTGGCAACTCCCCCCCCCCCCACTTATGCGCGATAAATCGACCAAGCTCAGAGGACAAGGTATCCATGAAACCAACAAGCCCCTAAGTAATGCATCAATGCAGTTCCGTAGGAATAATTCCAACGGCAATAAAATAAGGTACCTATGAAAAAAGAAGGGGAAAAAATACAGCTCTGAAAGTGAAAATGGGTCCAGGCCAAAGAAAATATTTAGGGTCCCCCTCTTTAATTTGTACATGACTCATGTTAATTGAATGATATAGGAATAAGTTGCCTATGTAATTAAATAGTTTGAAATTTCTCGAGCCTTTACTGGAAAAAGCCAGAATAAAGCACACCCCTTGTCCTCTTCTTTAAAGCTCTGGAGGTCCTTTGTTTTTCACATAATGTCACGCATCTTCGAGAAACGTGGATAGGGGCATTTTGCATGAAGGAAGCGTACAAATCCGATGTATATTATAGGTTTGGAGGCATCCAAGTAAAGAAGTTCCAATAAAAATTGGCAGACTTGCAAAAATTTCTAATCCATTCACCGTCGGTGAAATTTATTTGTATTATTTATATTAACATATCTTTGACCGATAACGGGTGTTTGTGTTCCGTAATGCCAAAAAAATCGAATATTTTTATTACCATTAATGTTTTTTTATCGATATTAAGTACTCATTTTTCACTCGTAAAATAAACCGAACATGACGCTTGATCACAGCACCTCGTTTTTAATGTCTGGCTACTGTACCTATGGTACGTTTTGTGTAATTTAGCCATGAAAATATAACGGCCAATAACTCGAATATTAAAGAACGCTAAAACACTTCGACCGCATTGTCAACAGGATTGCGACAACTACCAAGAACTGACCTTATATACCGAACCATGAATTCTTCGCGAAAAACTAGCAAACTAAGTTCTTCATTAATAGAGTTCCACTCCACTGAAAAATAATTTCATCCACAATTAATTATTGTTACTAAGATTTCGCGTTAAAATTTCCTTCTTCATTGGTATCATCTTCACATTAAATTAGCCAATGGTTTGGACATAAGAAGAGTGTCAATGAAAAGAAATGAATAGAGCATTGTGTTGCGAAGAAACCTAACCCAAGTATAATATTAGTACCCACTATTAATAGACGTACACAGTTTTAAAAAAATCGCTTCGCGAATGAGAAGAAGGGGAAAAAATATTTGTGAATTTGTTGTCAAACCTTCGGCGAACTAGTTGAATAAAAAGTTCACGGTCAGTTAAGACGGTGTGAAAAAATGTGATACAAGTAATACACATACTTAAGCTCTAGAAAAGGTGGTTAGCTAGCTGCCTGTCTGACTGCGTCTGCGTACACGAGAGTCACGTGTGCATTCCGTGACACCATCGAAATTGTAACATCGGTGTTATAAATTTGAGAGTCGAGATTAATTTATTCGAGTTGTGGGTAACATCGAATAGCGCGAAAATTTACTGTTTCGAACATACGAGTACAATTTTAAAATGCAATGCAAAAACAATTCGTCTGAAGATCTTACGTATTTGTTGTGATACTTATTTTAGCATCAAACACAAACGACGGTTTTCCAAACTAATGATTAATTAATCCGCTCGTCGTAAAAATTTCTGTATAAAATGGACCGCATATGATTGTACGTAATGAGGTGTACCTACGTGATACTAGCTTCGCTAATTGGGGACTTCCCCAACCCCCTTCACATTGCTTCGCAATGCTCGCTACCGCACATTCCTTTTTTTTCTATTCGTAATAACTCCCAATTGTAATTGATATTACAAAAATCTTCTTGGCCTTTTGGCTGAGATCTAAATCAGAAGCTTATGGCAGTTGGAGTAAATTACTGTTATTAAGGAAAGGCGAATGACAGTAAAATTGTTGCAAATGTCATTTTATGATACAATCTTGATAAATTATAATAATTACTGTAAGTTCGCTGTATTTGCAGTAATTTACCGATAATTATGGTAATTTACTGGTAATTTACAATAATTTACCGGTAATTTACGATAATTTACCGATCATTTATGGTAACTTACCGGTAATTTATGGTAATTTACCGATAATTCATGGTAATTTACCGGTAATCTGTGGTAACTTACTGGTAAATTACCGATAATTTTTGGTAACTTACCGGTAATTTATGGTAATTTACCGATAAATCATGGTAATTTATGTATTTTACCGGTAATTTACAATGATTTAATCATAGTTTACAGTAATTTAACGTCATTTTGTGCATTTTACCACCAATTTAGGGTAATGTACTGTTGGTTTACAGTTAGTAGCCAATGATGATTCACCATAAACACGCGGTTTTTCGGTAACTTACCATTAACTTTCCGTACTTACGATAATTACCAGTAATTTATTATGTTCAAAATTTGACGAAATTCGGTTCGCTCGTTCTGGTGTGATGAGATCACAATGGAAACGGCTATCATTTTGTATACATATACTAGATGTCCATAGTCTATAATACTCGTATGCACGATATTGCTTCTTTTATTAGACGAGATAATGTCATGGTCAAGTTTCGCGCAATGAAACCTAATTCCTTGGCCAGTACTAAGCGTAAAGCTTGATACGTATTTCATATAGACCGATACAGGAAGTTAGAATAAGTCGAGCTCACAACGGTGTACTAAGAAATGAGGAACAAATTCGCGTATTCTTATCTTTGCACCCCTCGACCCTACGTAAGGTTCGGGATAAAAACAAAATAAACGTAGCAATTGCAACATACGTTAACGTGCGACCACGTGCTATTACGAGTATACTTACTAAATACGAACGAGCGAAACCGTAATTTTTTTAATTACCCGGTAACGATCTCTCGAAGATTTGTAAGTAGGCTGTACGCACTACGCAGCGTGCATTAAATCGTCAAAAAACCCATTTACTGTGCAATAACACTTATTTTTACATAAATAAAAGAATTATCTCGTCTAGGTTCCAGCTAGTTGGCTTATTTAAATTGACATTCGACGTAAAAACATTGAACTTGTTACGTTTAACGCAAAATAATTTTATTAGTGGTTCCCAAAAATCCGAATAATTACCGGTAGATTGTACTTCTCATCGCGTAATATTCGTGAACTTCAGAGACCAACTTTCCAAAATTTTTAAAACATTTTACGCTGCGTAACGCAAACGAGGTAGGACGAAAGGGGGTATCTCTTGAACTTGTTTTTTACAGGTAAAATTATGGGTTATTTGAATAAAATTTCAAGTTTGCCCGTTTAATTATCAACTCGATCAATTTTTTGCCGCTAGCGAAAATAGAATTCTAGGAAATTTTCAAGAATAAAGATCTACCTTAATTACGTTATTCAAAATTGGAGATGGATCCGTGGTGTGAGTAAATTACCGGACAGAGTTTTCTCGCTCGGGGGCTTTTTTTTTAAAGGAAGGTGAGTGATTCTGAATATTTATTTTTGCCAATAAATTTCCATAGTAGATTAATTTTTAAATTAATGGAAGAAATGAATGAATGGGCATGCGTGTTACAACCCTTAATGAGTGTTATAACATGCTACCTTATGTAGGTGTAAATTTATTTGAAAATTTCTCGTTAAACTTCATTCCGGGTTCGTGCGCTGCGATTGTGAATAAAGCAAATAGGAAGTTATAGACTTATTTGCAAAGACACGGTCAACGGGTGAGTGATTATCATAAAAAAATACACTTTCTATATTGACACATTTTGCAAAAAAAAAAACAAAAAAATAAGGAAAATGTTTTCTCATTTTTTATTTTAAATGCCAACGTGAAAAGTGAACAGTTTTGTAAAATATTTTCGGAGCACAGGACGTACCCTATATCTAGTTACTCGTATGTTTACATATTGTTAAAATTAGCGCAATAAAAAATACTCGTACATACCAATAATGTCATAAGTTCTCAATACCAATTGACCAGGTCGTCTAGTTTGATCACTATGCAGCACACTGTATCTTTGCGAACGGTTAATTACACCCGTCTCTATTTATTAAAGTAATACGGAAATTACAACAAACATATTTTAATACACGATGGAAAAAAAACTCGTTTTGTTGTGTGCGCATGCGCGCGTCTCTTCATTTTTTCTTTCTTTTTGGTGGAGATGAATTAGAAACAATAATAGAACGTCATATTCAAAGTTTACATACTCGTACCTTATCGATCGGTAATTAAGTTAATCGTTGTACCATTAATTTATTTAATTCTTTCTCGCAACCGGTTCTATCACAATCGCGTTATCATCGAGAATATAGCAGCACATTGTACTACGCGTGTAAAATAACGTAACGTAATGCACACGGCATCGCGTTATTTTAGGAAATTGCGACAATTTCGAAAAAAATCGCCATAATTGTGTAAGGTAACCGCGGTCACAAGTAGAGTATTTACTGGTGACGGGATTTGTACGATTACTAAATTAGGTATTCCCAAAATTCCACTTAAACGAATTAATGTATTGGGGTTCGCTAATGCCTTCAACTTGCAGCAGTGACGTAGCCAAGGGAGATGCCAATGGGGTCATGCACCACAGTGGGACAGTTACATGAGCCAGCCCGCCAAAATTATTGTATTGGTTAGTAGGGGGTTTTGAAACGCGTAGAAATCAAATCTGGTGTCCTTTCGAGCTAGATCCCTCCTCCTAGCCGGTGGAAGGGATGAAAAATTGAAGAATTGTTGGCTCAAAAGAACAACAATTTTCATCATTTTTGATGATTTTGGACTTTTTTGTGAAAACAAAAATTGATTTTTCACAAAAAATAGCGTTTTGTAGCAAAATGTACCACTGCAGCAGCTAAGTAAGTAATTTACAGCGGTGGAGTTTTTTTGGAATTTTTTGGGCTTTTTGAGGTAAGTCAAATTGAAATTTTTGAAGAAGTAAAATCATAGCACTGACTTTGAACGTGATTTTCTTGTAATTGCGTTCATCTAAACTTGAAATCAACTATATCTCGTGAAAGAGCGTTAAAAATACTACAAAACACTTTACTTGGTTATCAGATTCGATGAACCCGTTTTTTTAAACAATAAATTGCGTAAAAAGCCTCATCGGAAAACAACAGCTGAGCACATTTACATTTTTGTATCTTATTGAGTTAGATTTCAAAGTATGGAACCTAAATGACACATTTTGGTTTGGAGGTGATTTTATTCAGTACATGCAACAATTTCAACATCTCTAAAAAAAATTATCCAAAAAAATTTACCCATACTTCTTTAAAGTAACCGCCCCCCTGGGAGAATCCTGGCTACCACATTGACTTTCAGCTATCTATCAAAATTCAACGTTTAGTTGAAATACATTCCTTGGAGATTTTTCGACGTTGACGCAATTTTTGCAAAGGATTCGACGGAGATTAATAAAAACGACGATGTAACAAAAAATTAATTACGTATATTAATTAAAGATTCTTATAGGTGAAACTGTGAAAGGTACATAAGGTTGGATTAGGCTATATTTAAAGATCGTTTTTCGTTTCTTGACCTTTTTCCGTCGACTGAGCAGTAGCGTTGGTTGATTCGGCGTTATCCTGCGTTAAATCAAAGGTACCGTTGAAAAGGTAGTTCAGGTTAGAAGAAGCCGACGAAACGTAATAAGACGGATTCGAGAATAACGAGGGGTATTGATGGGCCGGAAAATACAAAGGGCCTCCTTGACGATGAGTCGCCATTTTTAACTTAGACGCCAACTGCTTCTTCCATTTTGTGCGCCGATTTTGGAACCATGTTTTTATCTGCACTTCTGTCAAATTCAGAGCTTTCGACAACTCCATGCGTTTGCTTACGCTCAGATATTTGTCTATCTGTAATGTAAAGGTAACGTGTGATGTTATTTCGTGAAATTGTGACGTCGAGTTAGGTCAAAATGTTAATCAAGGTTATGCTCATTAGAACTGTGCGATTTTTAACCCGTATCTTTGTAATCAATTGGTAAATTACAACTTAGCCTGTTATGTAGATATAATACTCGCAGAGTTCGCGTTGTTATCAATTTCATTTTTTTTCTTTTTCTCTCTCACAAACGAGTTGGGCGTATGTAGACCATCATTTCAAGAACGTAAAAGGGTGAACAAAAATCAACGCAGTTGCGTTAAATAAACTCGTATTATTTTCGTTAACCTATTACTCAATAATTTTAATCATCAAGAAGACTTTTCTTAATTTACCTTAAATTCTGATTCTAATCTTTCGAGTTGTTTCGCGCTATATGCTTGTCTCGGTTTCCTATCTAAACCTGGTTTGCGAGATCTTCGGCCTATGGGCTTCGGAGCTGAACACAATTCAAAAAAATGTAATTAAAATTTATCTCAATAAGTTTACTTGTTAATTTATGTAATGATTGGAATACGAAATTAGCAATTAGTCCTACATTATGTTACTGTTCGATGGGATCTGAATAATTGCATATTCGATAAATGGCGCGCTAATTTTTAATCTTTTCGCTAATGATAATTGCAAAATGCAATATGCTCGATGTTAATTTGAGTAAGAGGTAGGTACTGTCAAAAAATCGCGGCGAAATTAGCTAGGTACTCTTCCAGGAGGTGTCGGTGACTTTCCAAAAAATCAATCCCCCTTCTACTTTCAAAAAACGTTTGACGGGAAAAACTATGCTGGAAATTTATGCATTTTGAACTATTTTTTGGAGAATTCGCCGTATTATTGGAAAAATGAAAGCCTACTCTTCTAGGACCTATTCTTATCAAAATAATGTACCAAATACAAGGCATCAATGTTCGTTCGAATATTACATGTAATATATGGTCAAATAAAAATGCTGTTTTCAAAGTGTTACAGGGCTATGACGAATTAATCCGCTTTAATTTCTCATGAATTATGAGAAATATGCAAAAAAGTGAAAGAGGTATTCGGTGAATTCATCGAAAGTGCACGGAAAGGTGAAAATTGGTGAAAAAAGTTTCGAAACCTTGTAGCGCTTGCATTTCTGAATAATTGAGTGAAATTCGACCCTCGTTTATGTGATTGTGTTTCATTCTGCGAAAATATTTCATCGTTCGGATAATTTAAATTAGGTATAGGTATGCGTTTCATTAATACCCAAATTGATGGAATAAATTACTTATTAATTATTGTATGGACGAGAGTTAATTTACATTTATTGGCATTGACATTTGTAACCGAAAAAAATAAGGCTATTATCATATTTTAGATTTGAACCGATCATCGGAAAACATCGGAAACGGTTTCGTATGCATCGTGATTCGTTAACATGGGAAAATATTTTACATTGGTTTGTCTATAGTTGGAAAATTCACCACTGATATGTAATCTTACCCTGCAGGCCCAAAAAATTATTCGAAGAATTGCCGGATAAAGCTGCAGCCGTAGCGGCGAACCATCCTCCATAGAGAAATGTTGCGGGATGAGTGAATCCTAAAGATGAATAAATTGATAAAGAATCCTTCAAATCTTTCGGATTGATGTGGCCATCTTCTGTAATTTCGGTAGCGTCTAAAAAATCCCGATCAAAATCGAAGGTGTTTCTTGAGCGGAAAAACTTCCAATTTGCGATCACTTATCGATACCTAATACAAAAGAATTTAAATTTTAGGCAGCTTACCATCGTTACTTGGTGATTTGGATGGATGTTTGAGATGGTATTCGGAAAGTTTTTCCATTTTTGCGGTGTCGTCGTCGTTTTCGTTTGAAGTGTCTTTTAATTGGCCTAGGATATTATCGATTGAAAATTTATGCGGTGTTATGTCACTGGAAAAGTGTTTATTCAGTTTTGTCTTTTCTTTGCGTATGTTTTCACCGATTGTCTTGAATCTTAAATTTAAAAATTCCATTTCCGATTTGAAATTCAACGATTTCTGATTGAAGTATAGTTCTTGAAATTGTTTTTCATCTTCGTTACTACTATTATCTGACGACAGATTATCATCGACACTTTCGGAAAACATTTTTAAAAATAATTAATTTTTCGCGTTATAAAATTGCGAATTAAAATACACGCCGCGAAACTAATTCATTAAGTTATTTTTTGTGAAAACTTTTCTCTATCGTTGGAAATCATCCCCACTCGAGTGGTTGGTTTCTAATAAGCCAACACCCACTCGCAGTTTTTGTCTTGTAACCCTGTCTCGTTTATCCAGCCCTTATCAGAGTTACCAGCTTCGTAGATTTTAAAAGTAAGATGTGAGGTCGTGTTGATAATTTGAGTCCAACGTGGCATTTAGTCGTGTTAAATTGTTTCGAAATTTGTAAAATTTCGAAATTGTTTGTGGTAATTTCTAACTAGATGATCTGCTTTGATCAGCAACTGACGTTTTTTTTGTTGCGATGTGAAATCAAAAAAATGAAAATTTTTACTGTGATTACACAAAAGCCCACGCCTCAAATTTCATAACTTTTAAAGGAAAATTGATTTACTGAAACTAACATTGATTAGATTTCTCCTTCATGGGTGTATTAATCCTAGAAATTACGTATACCCGAGGGGAAAAATTGTTCATAAAGAGAAAAAATTTGGTAGAAAATTAATAATTGATAGATAGGGGTTGGGCCCAGCCCAGGACCAGGCCCTCAAACCCAAAAAGCACCGATAAATTGAGCCCTGGCCCGAAGCCTCAAGATCCAAAAATGTAATTTCAAGACCCAGACCCGAAACCAGAGACCTAGTTTTCAAAAGTGGGCCCCTAAATCCGATTATTATTTTTCAGACCCTGGACTTTTCAGGGCTTTGGGCTTTTCAGGGCTTGAGATTTTTTTAAAGCCCTAAAAAGCGCCGATAATTTCTTACAAGGCCCTAAGACCTAATTACTGCGGACTTAGCTCTGAAACCTGAAACCAGGTTCTTAAAATTCAGGCTCATGCCCCGAAACTAGAGCCTCGAACAAAACACCGTTCTGGGCTCAACACCTGCTTACTTATCTTGAGGTGTCCGGCTCGGATTTAAACGGGAGTTGGATTTTTGGAAGGAGCATGTCAAAAAGCACCAAAAACTAAAATTTTAGCTGCCTAAGTTAATTTTTCAATTGTTGGTGAATTTTTGAAAAAATTACAAAATTTTGATTAAAAATAAAGAATTAAAAAAAAAATTCGAAAAATAATTTTAAATCATTCAAGAAATATTTTCCCCCTAATTTGAACCCGCTGAATCCGAAAATCGCATCGGCGAGTCGTTTTGGAGCCTCCAGCGCGATTTTCATTTTTCTCTAGGAATTTTGAAATGCTCCAGAAGGTGTCCATTTGAGATTGAGCAGCCAAAAACTTGGTTCTCTCTTATTTCCAATCTACCAAACCGACTTGACTACATTTCCAGAAAATTCCAGCCGGACGCCTCGAGTGGGTTTTCCTGAACCAGTTTTTTTATAGCAAAATATTACGAATTGAAAAAAATCAGTTTAATACCCGATTGCCGTATTCAGGTAAATAATTATGCACATAGGTACACTCCTTAAAGCAGGTATATATAAGAAATTATTTGTTTTTTTTTCTGCTGACGGGTTTCGTTTCCCTTAATTATAACTTAATTTGGCGCTCTGTACCTGTACTTCATTACTTTCACCAGTAGAATTGTAATTCCGCCACTTTTATTTTTTCGCTGGAAATGAGAACACTGATTCTAATACGTTTTACCAGGATAATATCACATTTCGTGTTCCACGCCATTATCAGCATCATCCCTCTTTTTTTCTTTCTTAACCTGCTATTTTCGTTATTGTAAGAATTTACCTTGTAAAATCCATTTGCAGGTTCATAACAGGCTTTCGGGAATTTTCCTTATTGCTTCTGTTTGCTCTCGCTATTTCAAAATTTAAGCGTGTCGTCAATCATCTGTATCAAGGTACAGAGCGTTTCGAAAAGTCTTCGGCGTTTCACTTTTATAGTCACGAATTTCGCGAATGCGTAATTTCGCTGAATGAACAAAAATCGATGGGACAGCGTATATGTTTTAGCCATAACGATGTAAATTTTGAAGAATTAACGACGTTTGCGAATTGTTTTCAATTGATCCTACTAAATATGTTTGTCAAGCTAAGTGGGCTTATGAAGAAAAAAAAATAGGATTATCTTGTAGCTTCTGCCGAAGACGTCATCAACCTTCGGATGAAAATAAATCAAGAGAACTGAACGCTCGATTATAGGTATTGTTCGCTAAAAAATTTCCATCGCGTGGATTATAATCACGGCGAAATTTTCCGTTACTCGGTTGGAATCGCGAAAGACGAGATTTTACGAACACTGCGTTGCTTGAACGAGCTTTCCCGTTTTAAAAGGATTACAATAAAGGATATTAGAACGGTATTAAGGTGTGTAAAAAGGTGCAAAATCTCTTGCTAACAGCCGGGAACATTAACCGATAACCACTTAGGGCGGCAAACCGCGGTGCGTAGCGTGGTGGGGCGCGATGCGGTGCGCTTGTTTAAGAAAAAGAGAATCTTCGCATCGTATGAAAACGAGTAGTCTTTTATACAAAAGCAGGTGTTGGTGACGGGGCCATTTTCTCAAATTGTTTACTCGTCATGACGTCGTTAATCAAATCATGCCAGTTTGCGCTATTGGCGGACGAAGAACGCATGCGCGCTAGCGTCTGCTTCCCTGGATCATCTTAATTTAGGAGGGTTGAATTTTTTTAAAAGCTCGTTGGCTTCGCTTCTAAGGGTTGAGCTGTGCGAATGATTGCCTATCGGCATTCCGCGTGTCGTCTTTTCTTTTCCTTTGTTACAGCTTCACTTATGTCGTTGAAAGCGACGTTTTAGAGCTTTGAGCTCAGAGTCTGTATCATTCGTCGGGTGGATTCGCATTGTGATTTCGATTTGTTGCTTTGTTTCGCTTGTACATAGGAACTTAGATCGAGATGAATCGAAATGAAAGGCCTAATATCCGCCATCGGATCCGCCGTTGTCGAATTTTACCTCTTCGTTCGACGATTCGGTATTTAATTAATGAATTATTCATTTTTATGGCACATCGAAAGGACATTGTCTTTGTGGAGTGTTTACATTATAAAGTACAATTTGCAAATTTTACCTTAGGGTTATAATATCTGGTTTTTACGTTGAACTTTTCTCTGCCAAAGACGACGATTATATTTTATACGTATACGAAATGAATTTTCGTGAAAAGAAAATCGAACTCGACTCGAGTTAATGGTAATTTAAAGGGAACCGGGTGCACGTACGATAGATGTCGATTGTATAAACGCGAAGTAGTGACGGAAGGTACCCGCGGTTCGTGTTGTTTGTTAAGTAATAAATAATAACATCCCTTTTTCGATATTAATGCGTTAAGATAGGGCGAGCATCTCGTACAAGCCGCGGATGCTGTTTAATGACTAATGTAACTAACTGGCAGGTAATTGTATATTGTGAGAAATATAGCACATGATTTAATAAACGATTTTGGCCGCGGAGTTCGTTTAATGGCCCCTTCGGCTCATTCGCCCTGTTTTTACTAATATAATTCGAAACCACTTTAAAAACACTGAGTTATTTATCATCGATGCTTTTACCGAGACGCTTTCGATACGCAAATATTTTTTTTCGTGTTTAGTATCTTCTATGCCTTTGATATCCGGAGATTAGACTCTCATTTCATTATCACGTGTATCAATCCAATACGAGTTGGTAAAAAAATCCCAAAAGGTTGTGCCTTTTTTCTTGCGTCTTTCTTTTATTTTTAAAATCGCCCTTTTTTAACGCGAAAGTGGAAGTAAAAGAAAAACCGCTTTGTAAATTTCTTAGTTTAGCGACGATTAACGACATTCGAATTTGTCATTGAGAAAGTTTTTAGACTACGCTACATTCTTATAATGTAAAGGTAAATGCATAAATTCGGTCTTGGCGTACCGCGTTGATACATATTAATGATTGGATATTAGTATTAGGTATTAGGAATAATTGCATTCGACCCTGCTCGACATAACTGATTGGACTATGCAACATTGACATTGTATGTGCTCATCTACTTCCCGTCTCACTTATTCTTGCATTTTACCAGTGAAAAAAAAGCACAACTGCGTAAGATATCCGTTACGTCGAGAAAAGAATACAAAATAGAATGTATCTTGAATCGATACCAAGGTCAGTAATTAGATCAAATCACAACCGACAAAATTGTCTAGAGGGCGACGAATACTTGAATATTAAAAGCCTGCTGGCCAGCGGGTTAAAGTTCAGGAATACATTTTTTCTCTGATCCGAACCTCATCACTGTAGTGGCATGTCACTTTTTGTTGGCACGTTGTCGTAATTAGATCGGGTGCTAATTTTTGGTGATTTTTTTTCATAATTTTTCAAAACGACCGCGGTTCTCTTATGGTGTTTTCACGACTAAAAGTTCCGTTTGTTTTTTAATCTCTGCTTATCAGTATGGATACGGAAGAGGAATTATATGATGTTGTTATATCAGGCGCGAGTGGCAAGTTTCCATCATGCGATAGTTTAGATGAATTGAAGCAAAGATTGTTGCAGAAAGTGAATTTGGTTACTGATCAGAATTGCCGCTGGAATACAGGTTAGTGGAGATGAAATATTCACCAATATAATGCGCGGTTGAATTTTGAAGCTTTAAGCTCTTATGGGGATTTTTCTTTGATGAAAAAATTGATTTCTTTGAGGAATTTCAATTTTCGAGATTTCTTTACCAAACATATTATTCAACTTTGTCTAGCTGCCTAAGTGCCTGTTGCTACCTACAAATTATATTTTTCAGTATTTTATGTAATTAATACATAATATAATGATACGAAGTAGTTTTAAGAATAATCTCTTTAAAAAAAACAACAAAAGGGCCTCGTTATGACGTTGAATTTCTTCGCCTTCTCGTCATAAAAGGGCAAAAGGCTATAGGGACCGTGCATAACATACAGCGCACCTAGCGTTGAAAAAAATGAAAGTTTGGGTGGAAAATTAATACCGCATTAGTGCACGTTTTGATAGATACGTGTTATTTTTTTATCTATTGCAAAAGATTGAAAGATCATAGGAAGTTGGTCTTAGACTTGAAATGAAGAGAAAATCTTCAGCTTTCGAACGGTGTAAGAATTTTTTATTTTCGAGTAAATTTGGCTGTGCTACGAACACCTGAAAGGTAACGCACCTGTGACACGTTTTTCGTGATTTTCTCAGGGATGGAAATTTGCAATTAAAAAAATGATAACACACCAATCGATAGAGCTTTCAAAATGCTACATTTCGTTCACTGCGACCATGAACCTATCTATCTTAGTAAAAAAAATATTGTAATTTAACTGTAAAAAATCATGAAATCAGCGTTTTTATTACTTTGTATTAAAATTGTAGACAAATTATCATAGCTAGGCAGGTACATGAGGCAAACGAAATGTAGCATTTTTTATGCTCTTTCGAATGGCATAAGAACAATTTTAATTAGATCATTTTTTGAGGGTGTAGGAGGCGATAACGTCTACTGCCCTTTTATTTTTCTAATAAAACAATCATTTTACTTCAAGAATTTTCGATTTTTGCCTCCTACATCCTCAAAAAATGATCTAATTAAAATTGTTCTTATGCCATTCGAAAGAGCATAAAAAATGCTACATTTCGTTCGCTTCATGTACCTGCCTAGCTATGATACTTTGTCTACAATTTTAATACAAAGTAATAAAAACGCTGATTTTATGATTTTTTACAGTTAAATTACAATATTTTTTTTACTAAGATAGATAGGTTCATGGTCGCAGTGAACGAAATGTAGCATTTTGAAAGCTCTATTGATTGGTGTGTTATCATTTTTTTAATTGCAAATTTCCATCCCTGAGAAAATCACGAAAAACGTGTCACAGGTGCGTTACCTTTCAGGTGTTCGTAGCACAGCCAAATTTACTCGAAAATAAAAAATTCTTACACCGTTCGAAAGCTGAAGCTTTTCTCTTCAATTTAAGACCAAGACCAATTTTTTACAACCTTCCAATCCTCCGCAAAAGAGATTTGCCCCTGGGTTCAGATTTTCATGATATTTGGGTAGGAGGTGGATAACATCGAGAAACCTTCCATGATCAAAATTTCAGCTCCCTCTTTTCTCCCATCCGTTTTCGAGAAACAACTTTTTTATTGAAGATCAGATAGGAATTTTTTCTCAAGTCGTGACAGTGGACCGATTTAATTTAAATTTTGCTACATGATGGGCCCTAAAAAAGGCCTTCTATAAAAAAATCAATAGCCCCCTATTCCAGTTTTTACCCCTTCAAACGGATGTTTTCAACTTTATTTATTTTTTTAAGATCTCTATCTCACTCTGCTAAATTTTCAAACCTCATTTTTTAGATGTACTTTTTGCCCTTTAAATGTCATATATTTTTTTCAAAATTTTACCTCCACGGAATCGTGGTCAAAAATCGCAAAAACCGCGCCCGCGCGTCAGCCGGCACTTCCCACTATGCGGTAGCGCCTCGTTTACACCTACGCGCGAGTTCGCGTCAGGCATGTTACCACAGGCCTAACGCGGCATCGCGCGTAACTGTAAACGAAGCGCTGTTGCATGGTGAGAAATACCGATTACCTCACGCGCGCTTAAGCTTATTACTTGAATCATTTTTTTCTCTAAATCTACCGATTTTTGGGTTATGGATCGTATAACGTTTTTTGTTTAAAATAATTTCAAGATTATTTTGCGATTTTTTTCGAGTCGAAGAAGTGTATTTGAAAAGGGTCTGCAGTAACGTGCCTTGAGACCTTGGCACTTGTAGAAACAATGAAAATTTTTCTTGGAATCGCGGATAATCGTAAAAGCAAAATGCATTCTGAATACTCGCGGATTTATGGAAATAACGATGTAACCCTTATTGTAAATTATAATGTAAACCATACGTCGACGAGCGTAAAACACTGGCGCATAAATTATTATACGAATGTGAAATGAAATTTGTATGCAACCCAATCGTGAAGAATTGCTTTAACGTGGTATTAAGGAAAATAATTCGGTCAAACTTATCGTATCATGTGAATTTTTTAGAAGAATACGATGTGCCATCTGCTATTGGACAAATAAGCGTGGTGAACAAATTCGATGATACGTTTTTCGGCATTCATTCCGGTATAGCCGGAATGATGGATCCGCTGACTAGGGTTGCTATTGAGCGAGCTTTCGAAGCTGTTATAGATGCGGGTAATGATGTCATTCAACAAATTGCGTCAATGTATATTCTGCTAGAACGATCTATCAATTTCTAAACGTGTATATTTAGGTATCAATCCGAAAAATTTAAGAAATGCAAATATCGCTGTTTATACCAACTCTTGTATTAGTGACTCAGAAGCTGTCGGATGCGATGAAAAATTGACCGAGAAATTCTGGTTATTGGCGCATGTCAGAGCGCTGTTGGCTAATCGTATATCATATGTTTTGAATCTACAAGGTTGCTAATTATCGTTATTTTGAAAATTTGTCTGCACATGATGTGGCGTTTTTTAGTTAATATACGTACAATTTGTTGACTTTATACCATGTAGGACCGAGCTGGACGATAGATTATTCCTGGTTAGGAGGCATTGAGTGTCTTAAGCAGGCGGCCCACGATATTAAAATTGGACGAATAGATGGCGCTTTAGTGGGCGTGACAAATGTTTTGCTATTTCCGGATCTGTCTCAACATTGGTTAGGTATGAAGAAATTGAGCCCGGATGGTACTTGTCGGCCCTTTCAAGAAGATGGTATTGAAATTTTGTTTGAAAAAGCGCGTACCTTCAAGCGTTCATAGTACATATCTTTCTAGCCAACGGATACGGTAGAAGCGAAGGAGTTGTATTTTTATTTTTACAAAGAGAAAAAGAGGCCAAACGAATTTACGCGACTGTTTCTCACGTTGACGCTGCGTTTTGCGGAGAGAAGGCTCACACGTTTTTGAAACCAAAAGAAGAAGCCTTTGTTGACTTTTTCCATAAGTTTTATTCCGACTTTCCCATATCAACCGATGATGTAGCTTATTTGGAAGCTGATGGATCAGCAGATAAAGTGCGTGTTTTACCATTTAAAAAGGATACTTTGACGTGATCAAGAAACCCGCTTTTTTTTGCTTCAGTATTTAGATGAAATAGAATTAAATTCGATTGGAGAAGTAATATGCAACAAACGTAAAGAATGTTTGAACATTGGTTCGATTAAGAGTAATTTAGGACATACCGAAGCCGCGTCTTCCTTGGTAGCCGTTGCAAAAGCTCTCATTTGTCTAGACTCTGGAATCATGCCACCAAATTTAGATTTCAACAATGCCAATAAGAATATTCGAAAATTACAAACAGACGAAATGAAGGTAGCGCAGTTGTATCTATGTTTTATCTTGGTGACAGTACTTTTGAATGATGATAAACGAATCACCGCAGATAGTAACCGATGCGATACCTTTCCCGGATGGAAAGTTGGCTGCGGTTAATACCATCGGACTTTGTTCGTCCATTGGTCACGTGTTGTTAAAACCAAATCCAAAAGAAAAAAAACTCGTCGTGAGTAGGCACGAACAAATTCCTCGTTTGGTTTTGGTGTCAGCCAGACACGAGTCAGGAATACTTGGCATGATAGATAAAGTGCGTTTGACGAGTATTTGTCGTATTTATTCGCTCGTGTGATTCGAATAACGTTCCGTCGTTTCTCCATAGTTAGAATCGATGGCGTATGATGCCGAATATTTCTCAATGATCAATGACGTTTTCAAAGATAGCATGACTGGTCATTTTTATCGCGGTTTTGCTATTTTGGGAGCTACGGAGAAGAAGATACATTTCACATTGGTAAGATGTTTTTTCAAATCGACGGTATTTATTGTTGTCGCATTAACGTCTCAGAAGTGAAATTACCTTAGGAATCGGGCACCATAAGCAAACGACCAGTGTGGTTTGTGTTTGCTGGAGTGGGGTCTCAATGGCCCGGAATGGGAGCTGATTTAATGCAACTTCCTGTATTTGAAAATACAATCAGAGAATTGGATTCCTATTTGCAACCGTTAGGTGTCGATATTGTGAACGTTATCACTAGCTTCGACCCAACGATATTGAAAAACCCCGTCCATATTTTTGTCGGAATTGCCGCCATCCAGGTAACGAACGAGTGATGTTTCATCATAAATATACCTGTTTCTATGGAAGCTACTGAAAGTTGAGATTAATTCTATGCCACATAGATAGGAATGGTGGATGTATTAAGATCGGTTGGAATTGAACCGGATGGAATGTTTGGTCATTCTTTGGGAGAAAACGGTTGTGCATACGCAGATGGTTGTTTCACCAAATACCAAACTATTATGGCAGCTTATTACAGAGGCAAAGCTTCTAGCGAGGTCCCTTTGGAAAAGGGATTAATGGCTGCAGTTGGTAAGAATTGTAAAGAATTTCTTCAATTGATCGAAGTGACCAAGTTACAATATCTTTCATAGGTTTGGGATACAACGAAATAAAAAATTTACCCGAGAATGTTCAAATTGCTTGTCATAATTCTACGGACAGTACTACAATTTCCGGGCCCTTTGAAGAGGTGCAGGCTTATTTGGAGGAAATGAAAATACAAAATATATTTGCCCGAGCGGTGAATTCGAATTTCGTTGCATATCATTCGAAGCAAGTTGCGCCTTTGGGGCCTTTTGTTCTTGAAAATGTCTCCAGGGTAGGTTACTCGTGAAAAATCTAAGAAACTGCGTCAATAAAATCGCAACGATTAATTTTTAGGTGGTACCCAATCCCAAAAAAAGATCTTCTCGTTGGATTTCGACATCTGTACCAGAGCAAGATTGGAATACACCTGCAGCCCAATATAGCTCAGCCTATTATCATGTTAATAATTTCTTGAGTCCTGTTTACTTCGCCGAAGCATGCGCTCGTATCCCTGAAGAGGCAATCGTTATCGAAATTTCGCCTCACGGTTTATTTCAAGGTATTTTGAAAAGAAGCGTCCCAGAGTCTTGCTTTTGTATACCATTGGGCAAACGAGAGATCAGCAGTCCGTTGAACTTTTTACTCAGCTCAATTGGAAAGTAGGTTAAATCAAGTGTAAATGAATTCGGAAGTGTGTGGTATGATGATTTGTTTTGATATCGTTATATTTCATTTGTTCTTAGACTTTACGTCGTTGGTCTTCAACCCGATGTGAACACTCTTTATCCTCCTATCCAATACCCTGTCTCCAGAGGTACTCCTAGTTTGACCGATCTGGTTAGTTGGAATCACGAAAACTCTTGGGATTTGAACGTATTTCTGGATAAAGTAAGCGTGCAATTTGCGACGTTACTAATTCCGAATTAATATTTACGATGAAATACAGCGTTGATTTTTTACCATCTAGTCAAAAATCAAACCTACAGAAATTAGTCTTCGAGATCAAAAATGGAGATTTTTAACCGGTTACAAAATTCAAGATAAAATTCTAGTCCCTTTTCCCATATTCTTGGTAGGATCTTTACGTTTCATCACAAGTTCGTTTGTGTCTGTTTAAAAAAAAAAAACTGTTTTTATTCTTAGATGGAGACTTTAAAAGCGTACGAATCCAATGATCCTATATTGGTCTTCGAAAATGTGAATATTATTGATTTCGTACAAGTCACTACTAATAGTGAGTAACCACATTTCCCCCTTTGACATACTTCGTTTTGGTCTTAATACATTTTCATCTGCTGAAATGTGTCTCCCAATTCATCCAGACTTGGTCTCCGTTCACACTCAAGTTCAATATGGGAGCGGTAATTTTGAAGTACTTCATAATGAAAACGTAATCATGAATGGTACCTTGAAGTACTCTCAAGAGAACCTCTCGGCTCTGGAAGACAGTAGCGAAAATGACTTCAACGATTGTATAAGTTTCAACAGAAACGAAATCCAAGAAATATTCAAACAACATTCGATGCACTTTTCTCCGCAATTTAATCGCATCGCAGAAATAATTTTCACCGATGATGGTAATACCCGAAGATTTCAACATGGGCCTTGCTCGACGTTATTTTCGAGCTGACAATTCGTCTATCATTTCAGGATGTCGAGCATCTGTAATTTGGGAAGATAACTTGACATTTTTCATAAACACCATCTCCCACGTGAGAATGTTTTACGACACGTGTATGTCAGGAAATGGCATAGTGTTGCCTCGTTTCTTCCTTAGATTAGCGATCGAAATGGAAAAATACAACAACATGGAATCAGGTTGAGTGGAAAATTATCTGGAATAAATGCAAGTACAATCTTGCGTACTAAGAGTTTTTTGCTATCATGAATTTTAGGAACAGTTATCAACGTCGTTTACAACAAAAACACCAATGTAATCAAAGGCCCCGGTATCGAACTATCAGGTTTTCAAAATTCTCACGTGTTTAGATCATCTGTTAAAAATGATTTAATCTTGCAAGATTTACAATTTGTTTCTCACGACGAACCTCAGACTCAGGTAAACTACTTGTTTTGAATTTATCACATACTTATCCAAGGTCAAATATATGTACAAATGAGTATTAATTCAGAGCTTGGAAAATTTTTACAATCTGTCCGGACAAATCATCGGTGAGACATTTTATAAAGAGGTTGATCAAGAAAAATCCGATAAATTATCATTTGTCAACGTTATCTTGACCAATGATATCGACGAAAATGAACATCAAATTAAAGTCCTGCTGGAAATGCTATATCGCGAATTGCCCCAAACCCAAGTAAATAATTCTTTGCTGAAGAACTATCGATGATTTACATCGCTCGTAATGTGTATTTAATTTTTCACGCCCTGGTTTCATTTTATAGATTGACATTACCGTCTCTGATGAGAAATATTTAAAAAATGGCAGCAAAAACGGTAACAAGTATAACAAATATTTTATCGCTTGCAAAAAAATTGAGCCCCTTATTAAAGAGCTATCAAAGTTGAGCGAATTAGTCGAAGACATATTTGTATTGTGTTACGAAAAGCCACTAAAAATGCCTGAATATTTTGTCAAAGTAATCGAAGAGAGTTTCCAAAGTTGTAATGTTTCACTATGGAAAAAAAAGGTAACTTTAAAGTATTTGCGGTCAAAAATTCAATGTACATCTTAGGCTATGCTATCTATCTATGCAAATAATCTATAAACAAAAGCAAGCTCAGCTAATACGCGTGTAAAGTGTTTCTGGTACTTTTTTTATAGGGTTTTGTAAAAGAGTACGAAATTTTAAACATTAAACCGTTCGACGATTCTCACTGGTTGGAAGACCTGGAAGAAGACTTGTTTAGCATAACCGCGGAAAAATCGATTTTATTGCATTGGAAAAGCGCCCATACCGTCGATACTATGGACGTAATCAATCAAATTAGCGCCGGTGGATTTATACATACTTTAAGGTACGATTTTTGCGATGCCAAGGACATACCTCCTGAGTTTACTCGTATTGAAGGAAGCGTTTTTTTTTACAAGAAATAATACTTTTACGCAGTTACCTTGTAATCATGGACGATAAGGCGCCGGTGCTTTCGAAAGATTCTCAATTTTATCGAATTCAGCTTGAGAAAGGCTTAAAAATGAACATCTATAAGAACGGGAAATGGGGAAGCATCAGGCATTTGTCTCTATCAAGAACCTTATCTGCATTGTCTGATATTCAAAAGTTTTCTTTGAAGACGAAGAAGTAAAATCGATGAATTTAGTTAGTTATCCGTATTTACAGTTTTGTTAAAAATTAATTATAATTTTAGAGTGAAAGGTGTCGATGTCGAATATATTTCTATGCACAAATCATATGGAAAAACGAAATATTCGGTAATTACGAAATATCCTTACATAATATTTCAACGAAGCACAATTGGTTAATTTATGGATGATTATTTCGATTACTGTTTTTATAGTTCGATCACGAGGTATTTGAGTTTTCGGGCTTCTCTACAAATAAACAAAAAGTCATGGGTATTGCAAGTTTGAAAGAAAATCAGACTAGCCTCATAGATCCTTTGATCGTTTGGCCCATACCAGAGCAATGGTCTCTAGCCGACGCGGTTACCGTGCCTTTAGCCTACGTCAAGGTATGCTTCTTTAAAGATATCATTGTTGTAAAAACTGAAGCGAAAGAGTTACTCATATGTAGGCCTATATTGGAAACATTGCGTTTTGTAGGCGTTTTACGCTTTAATTTTGCAAGGCAAGTTGAAAAGCGGTCAAAAGATTTTGATTCATTCCGGACATTCGATATTGGGTGAAGCGTGTGTGGCTGTGGCATTAAATCTAGAATGCGACGTGTATACTTCGGTGGATAGTATCGATCAAGCGAACCATGTCAAGAGTAGATTCTGCAATGTAAGTGTTTTCTTTCTTATACAATGAACGTTTTACCTACGAACACATGGCGTTATTTTCAGAATAGTTACTTACGTCGCGTATATTTAACTCATCACGAACAAGTCGACATCGAAGTTTTAAAAACAACAAATGGCCAAGGCGTCGATATCGTTGTGAATGCCGAAAATGAAAAGCAAATTGAACAATCCTGTAGCTGTTTGAAGTGTTTCGGCAAGTTTATACATTTATCACAAAATGAAGAATTGACCGATTTCAAATTAGGTAGGTAAATACTATATAACGGGTTGAGCCCAGGACCAGACCAAGGCCCTGAAACCCGAAAAGCCCCGATAAATTGAGTCCTGGCTTGAAGCCCCAACAAGCGGGCTCCGAAACGTGGGCCCCGAAATCCGATTATTATTTTTTAGGCCTTGGGCTTTTCAGGGCTTACGATTTTTTTAAACTCGCAAAAGCAAATATACTAGTTTATCAAATTTTTTTTGTTATTTTCATAAATTTGAATTCTCTTTTTATTTTTTCATAAATTTAAAAAAAAATAATTTTTGGATTTTTTTTTAGTTTGATAAAAAAATAAAATGCAAGCATACTGGTGTATCGATTTTTTTTATTTTTATAAATTTGAACTCTTTTTTTACTTTTTTATAAAATTAAAAAAAATAAATTAAAATTTTTTTCAGTTTATTTTTTTTCAAATTACCTATTATTCAAATTGTCAAATTATAATCTAATACACACAAAAAATAAAAATCCAAAAAAATGCACTTAAAAAATGTTTATTTTTCAATTTTTGTTCTCTTTAGGCTAATTAAAAAAAAAGTAAAAAATTAAATTCAAGTTTAAACGCTTAATTTATATATTTTTTTTTATTTTTAGCTTTTTATAAAATTAAATTGAAAAAATTAAAAAAAATAAAGATTACTAATAATTATTAATTATCAATGTGGGGTTTGGGCCGCGAAGCGGCCAAGGGCGAAGCCCCTGGTATATACTAAATGAAGTACTACACTTGATTTAAAGAACGGAAGCTTTTCTTTGCGGCAACTTTTCAAATACAGATCTTCGATTTTTTTTTACAGGAATGGAAATATTTTTGAAAAGCGTAGCTTTACACGCTACTACGAACTTGCAGTTTTTGTCAACTCAGCCTAATGTTCGAAACCAACTTCAGCGATTGGTGGAAGTTGCATTGAAATGTAATATCGTGCGTCCTTTCAAAAAAATCATTTACGCCTCCACAGATGAATTGGAAATCAACAGGTAAACTAGTATATAATACTTTAGCTATCATCCGCCATTGTTCGCTATCGGTAGCTATTATTCTTTCAAATTTAATAATTATCGCGGTCGAAATAATACGATAGAGCATTGAAAAGAAACAATACATCATGCGGTTTAGTGATTAAACAATTTTCCGAGCCAACTCCTCGTAACGATGCATTTTTATGCGATGCTGAAAAGTGCTATCTCGTCATAGGTATGCTTTACTTAAAAGTTTGAACGAATCTTGCCTTTTTGGCCTAATAAAACGTGAAACGCCTTCTTTCTTTCAGGCAACAAAACCGAAATTTGGTTCAATTTGATAGTATGGCTGCTGCAACATAACGCCAGAAAATTGATATTAGTCGAAGAAAGTGACCACGAACGCGAGTATAATCAGTATCAAAAAAGATTCGAAATATTTATCCAAAATTATTCCGATCTATCTTTAATGCATTTACCGTCGAGCTATGTAAACAATAAAGAAGAAGCAATCGAAATGATTCGTTTTGCGAATAGTTACGCTAGGTTAGACGTAGCGTTTTGTTTAAATTTGGTAAGATGCTGAGGTTTCGTCGGTGCAACGACTTTTTACCAATTACCAAAACTTGCGTTGATTTATTTAGAATGACGAGCAAATTAAATTTATCAATGACGGACTACTACAGCATGCCTTTCGGCTGAGTCAGCTGGTGTGTTTGCAATGCGATGGTTCCAAAGTGTGCGAAAGCCGACTGTATCAGTCGCTTCCTGCGTTGAATATTATTTGGGATAGAAGCATAAAAGATTTGGCTATGTTGAATCGATGTATTAATGAAATTTTAAATAGCTGTTGGCGGCTTAACTCTCCTCTAATATATGTAGCCGACTCTACGCAGTTCCGTTGCAAATTCGGTGAGTATTGCATTAGCCAAGTTGTAGTGTCGGTCGTTCTTGAAACCAAAATGTTTTGCAGATCGATCAAAGTTAATTGAAGTGGGTGAATATTTACCACGATTTTCGGAGGCCGATGACTTGGAAAATAGTTTCTCGACGACGCCAATTTTTGAAAAAATGGTCTCCAGATGTTCTGAATATGACACGAGAACTCAGCTATTTCCTGTTTTTATCGTACCGGGATTGCATTCTTCGCGGATTCGATCTCTCTTCAAGAATCTCATGCATCCTGTATTTTGCGCCAAAATTTCACCGGTGTATTCTTCTTGCAGAAATACCGCCTTGTCTTTGATTAAGGTAAATATTTTATATCTTGGTTTTATACGAGTACCTTGAGCGTTGGTGGAGAAGGAAATTGCCTAGGACAATAAGGATATTTTGACGTAGGGAAATTACTCCCCAGAATTGTCTATTTTTATTTGCGTTGTATAGGCCATGAAAGAGATCCAACCTTTGGGACCTTACACGATAGTTGGAGAATCATGGGGTGGCGCTGTGGCCATGGAGTTGACCTCCATACTCGAACAAAACCACGAAGACCGTGTGCAGCTTATCCTCGTCGAAGGTATTCCCAAAGATATGCAGGAAAAACTATCAAAATTGGGTAAATTCGGCGGTCGTGACTTCATAGATAATCTTTGCGAACTTTGCTTCGGCCAAAAAGTAATTTCATCTTAACGTGCCAAAACCGACTAATAAAATGAACAACGCTTAGGTTATAATTAAATTTTTTTTTAGATGAACAAGGCAATGTCAGAAGATGGCAAGTCCTTTACACACGATGACGAAATGAAGTTCTTGGAATTACTACAAAGAAAATTGACCCCGATTTATCACTACTCGCCAACAGATGTGAACCTCAGTAGTCATGTGATTGCTGTCAAATCATCAGATGACGATGTATTGAGCACGTACATAAATTTCGAGGAGGTAAGAGAACATACGTACATTTAGTTTAGTTTTTCGAGTAGGTAGTTAGGTACTCGCAGTTCAACATAAGTGGGTGATTGATATTTAACCGATGTGTGCTTACTTTATACTTATTTGCACGCAAACTAAACCTTAGGCGTGGGTATGCTTTTCCCTGCCCCCTGAAAGATCACGTAATAAACTAGCTGATCATTTTCCAGCGTTACGGGCCCAACTTGGATTTGAAAATTCTCCAAGAAGAAAAATACAGTGATTTAATTAAGAATAGGGCTTTAGCTACATTAATTAATGAAAATGTACTATTTAAGTGGTAATCTTACTCCCTTTTTTATACTAGAAGCACGTTCTTATAATTTTTTTAATTTAATAAAACATTCGTATTTTTACGATAAATAAAAAATTTATTCGAATACGAGTAGGTATAGAAATCGTAAACGTCGAAAAAAAAATCTTATTTAATTAATCGGAATATAAAAAAAGTAAGTAGTTGGGTAATCCAAGTTGAAATATTTAATATCCGAAGTATTTCTCGGGAGTTTTGAACACTTCGGTGAGGAATTTCTCGATTTCCACTTGAACAGTGGAAGCCCACGTTTGTTGTTCTTGCAATCTTTGTAAATTATCTTGAACAATGAACTTTTCACTTTCGAATTTGGCGGAATTTGATTTAAGAAATTCTATCGCCTGCAAAATAAAAGATTCGAATCAATCGATGTTCGAAAGGAAAATAAGAGGAGGTTTGAAACCGTACGCACTTTTTTGATCATTTCTGGACATTTCAGGTTTCTGGTGGATTCTAAAAGTATTAGTTTGAAATGCTCGGCGAATCTGAAACGTATTGGAAAATATAATAATTAGGAGCTGCAAAGGTAAGCGATCTCATTGTTCACTCACTTTTTTCTTAAATCATCAAAATTGGCGGAGAAAAATTCGAACAGAGCTGCTGATCCTTCGTCGTTTCGTTTAATATTATATAACAAGGAATTCACTTCTTCGGAAGTTCTCCGGGTATTTTGTAATGATAAATTGGTATTTTCGTGATTTTGGAATACTAGTTTTAGGAACCTAAAAATGAGAGTAATCACAAGTGATTTTCTGGAAGGTTGATATTTAACCAACGACAGAAATACACTCTTACATATTTAGCGCTTGTTTATTAGTTGTGCAGCCGGCTAGAATTTTCGTCACAAAACTACGATCGCAACGCGAGAAATTTTTAAACGGTTTAAAAACCTTTTTGGCAACTTGATACCATTGGTCATAACTTGCGTTCATCATAGCGCCGCAAGAGGCCACTTTGGATAATTTATCAGGTGTCGTGATATTATTAAGTAACACTTTGTATTCCTCTGTACGATTGCAAACCGCGGCTCCTTTGGTGCATAGATATTTCTGCACAGATTCCCGTAAATCCACCATCCAAAACGTGCTTTGAGTCTTATTTAAGAATTTATCATACACGGCTGTCAGTTGTTTCACAAACATTTTCTGTAACGAGAAAAACGTCAACTCAGAGAGAAGAAAATTTCCCCAAACTACGTGTACCAACCGTAAGCAATTTTTTGGCATTTCCAAACAAACGATGTTCAAAGTCTGAGATTAGTTTTATGAAAGATTTCCATACAGGAAGGTTCTTCTCGGTTGGTTTGATTTTTGGCAGGTATCGTATATATTCGGTGTAATTGTAGTGGTGAGAGTGAGCGAGGAAGTGAATGTCGTACAGCAACAGCGTTTTATATTTCAGAGGAAGCGATTCGAATTTTTCAAAAACCAAATCCCAATTACTTTTACGATATTTTACAATGTACGGCCCTAAAAGAGAAAAAGAATTGGAGAAATGTTGCTTTAAAATAGGGATTCCTGAAATTACATTTTTTTTTCTGTTTCCATTGGTCTCGATTTGAAGTAGGTAGTTGGCTATTTGCATACAAATTTCGTAGGATATGAAACTACACGGTGAAGGGAGAGTGGTCAATTGTAATTAAAAGGTGCACAGTAATTACTGAGATACATAATTACAACTGCATTTGATTGCAAGCGGTAATTTTACCTGAAAAAGGGAAAAGGCCACTTATACGATGAACCTTTTTTAAACAATATTTTCTGTTTCGCTGAGTTTGGAATCTGCCATATTCAATTCAAAGGTCGAGACGCTAAAATTTTATAATAGGCTTCGTTTGTGATTTCAAAATGTTTGCCTTTGGATTAACAATGGAGACCTTTTTCATTAATGACTTTTATCTTGCATTGGATAGTATAAGTCGTAAAATTTTATTAGCATCTTTGTCTGTGGTTTCCAAACTCTTGCCTTTCTAAAGAATCAGTTTGATATTGAGTGTTGATGTGGTGCGTTTGATTCGTGAAGTAAATTTTCGAGTTCGGTGTTGTGTAATTTTTCATTATTGAACGTTAAGGTGAACTGATCCTGATTTAGGTATATTGAAGATGTTTGTATTGAAGGAAAGCGACTCGTCATTTATACATGAGAATTCTTTTTCACATCTACTTTTGAGCGATTTTTTTCGACCAGTAATTTCGAAATTTTCGTTTCCACGAGGCATTTATTTATTTGTAGAAAATTGAAGCTAACTTACAAGGGAACCTCTCGAGGTGCCCGGTTTGGATTTAGACGGGAGTTGGATTTTTGGAAGGAGCATTTGTCAAAAAACCTCCAAAACTAAAACTTTAGTAGCTCAATCTCAAATTCACGCATTCTGGAGCATTTCAAAGTTCCTGGAGAAAAATTAAAATTGCGCTGGAGGCTCCAGAACGGTTCGCCGATGCGATTTTTCAATTCAGCGGATCCAAATTAGGGAGGAAATAGTTTTTGTGTGATTTAAAATTATTTTCCGAGATTTTTTTTCAATTCTTTATTTTTAATAGGAATTTGTAATTTTCAAATTTCAGAAATTTGCCAAAAATCAAAAACTCAACTTAGGTAGCTGAAATTTTGGTTTGGGTTTTTTTGACATTTTCTTTCCAAAAGTCCAACTCTTCAAGAGGTTCCCTTGTTTGTACTCTTGGCCTGTTCGCCCCCTTCCTCGTGATTTTTATTCCCTTTGAAATTAGTATGCATAACCGTTGAACCATTTTGTTCATGTGAAAATCCACACGCATAATTTACATCGAAGTAAAATTTAGCTAATTAGTTTGCAAGTATTTACCTCTTATTTCGGAGTTCAACAGTAAGATTTCCTTTTGACTGAAATTAGTCAACGCAATAGCGCGATTTCTAGTTTTGGCCCAAACGAACGATTTCTGTTGACTAGTGAAATTCTCGTTTTCTAATATTAACTGAACTGGTACCTTCCACAATGGAGCTCCAGTCAAGTTTGCGTATAATTTATTGTCGTATGATGTTGGAGTGAAAGCGTATGGCACCTAAATAATAATCAATGGAAGGTAATTTTGTTAATTAGCGCCTCTTCTTTGAAAATTCTTCAGTTTCCATGAAAGATCAATTTTACCTGACGTATAAAACCGCCGAACGAGCCATAATAATCAAAGTCGAATTCCAATAAAGGTATAGAAACTAGAGATGTATTTATGAAAGGTTTTACTATTTCTTCAACAGACTGAGGGAAATCCGGTACGTCGAAAGCTTCATATTTCATAGCAATGTGTGTAAGATGCCTCCAAATATCATCATCCTTGATGGGATTATGATTACTATGCGGTAGCAAAAATCACAGTGGGTCATGTTTTCTGTATTTTTCCTTTAAAAAGAAGTTTGCGTATTACCTTTTTGAGAGCAAGTCCGCTATTCCTTCGGAGAATAGTTTTGGTCCAAGGATCGCCTTCAACATGTTGAAAACTAGGACATCTGAAAATTCGATAAATTGTTACTCTGCTCCCTTGATACCATAAATAACCTATTTATTACCTCTGGTCACAAAATAACACCTAGAAACGTTCTTATTTCGGCCCCATTCTTCTTTAATGGTGTTGTAGTAAACTATATTGGTTAGTGTATCGAGGAAATCGTTGTATTTAGAGGCGTTAGACTGCGCAAAATTTACAATTATGAAAGAATGAAATATTACCTTTAAAAAACAACTCACTTTTTGAACAAGCCTTGGCAAAATGTCGTACATAGCGAAAGATTTTAACGAATTTAACATTGAGGATGAGTTGGGATTGATGCTGTGCACTCTGTAGAATATCCATTGAGAACTTAATTTGTAAACGAGGTCTTCCAATACGAATTGTGTGTGAGAAACGTTCGGTTGGCATATGCTGATACCGATAAAAATATCACATTTAAAATGGGACATTTTTGGCAATTTTTTATGAAACTTTTTCTTACCTTAATGCGAGTAAACTAAATGCCTCGATAGATATGCCGGAGGATTTGGGTACGACCACGATACTCATACTGTTACCAGGCATCAAAGTACCATAAAATGCTGACAGATAATCCATCATACAAACCAACATGTCGCGATTTAAACCATAAGTGATGGGTTTATTGGAACAAGTTCCGTTTTCTTGCCGACCAATTTGATAAATATCGCTGCCATTTGTTGCGATCAATGCGAATGACCGGATTGAGATTGGTATGGTTTGCCAATATGCATCTTCGTAGTAATCAGCTCGTTGTCTAATAAAATGCACATGGATGATATTTTCAGATTTATTTGGTAATGGAAATTTTCCTCTTGAATCGAAAGAGCTTCTCGAGAGTGTTTTTTTTTCAGTGAAAAAATATCAATCCAAGCTTTTTTCAAAATGTCATTTCTTCAACTTAAAACTTTTTATTGCATGTCCCTCAACCACTGCGATCTGTTGGATGGTAATTTTTATTTATAATGTTACTTACGGACTCTGTATTTGCGAAATATTTGAGCGCGAGATGGTCACCACTTTGTAAGACTTCGGCCGAGCGATGGTCAACTTGAATGTGGATTTGAAAGGGTTCAAAAGCGAATCAAAGATGCATGGGAAAACCGCTCGTGACGAATTTTTGGTCAAATCGATAACAAACAAGGATCTGCAAATCAATTGAAAGAAAAATTGTTTCATTTAAAAAATAATTGAAAATAAGAAGATATGTAATTCCATCAACTCACGTCTTATTGGGAAATTTATCATTTGTCGCGTTCAATACGTAAATGGACGTATTGACCGAAGAATTTTGAGCTTTTATAGCCTCGAATTTCAGAGATACGATGAATGTACGATTTTTTGTTAATTTTTGATTAAGATGAATATTCAAGCTGTCCTGTTTGGTTTTTTCGATTTTCGTCACATTAAACGAACCAATGCCTCTGGAATATTTTCACGCAAATGAAATATAGCTTAATACTTAAATTTTTTAATTAAATATTAATGACTCACGTCGAGTTTTCTGCCACAACAGTAACATTTTTGACAACAACCGAAGGATCAGCTGTTAAATTTATCACGTCGGTTTTATTTTCCGCGTGAATTCTGATTTTTACGAATCCGCTCAAAGTTCTATTGAACGGATCAACGACCAAATGTAAGTCGTAATGTTTAGGTATTAATATTCCAACGCTGGTGTTCAATACGCAGGCAAACACAACGAAAATCGTAAAACGAATAAAAGACCCCATTCTAAAACAAAAAAATCAACCCGTTTTAATTACTATTCGAGTCATCGAAAGCATAACACGCAACAGATCAAGTAAAAATAACACGCAAAATCTCACCTCGAACTATTGCGCAAATCACAACATGATTTTATCAACTACTGAGCGAAAAATATATCCAAATCTGGTCTTTTAACACGATCCCGACAAATCGTAAAACAGGAAGCATTTAATAATCGCTACACCACGTTACTTTTCGTACTCAATTGTAGAAAATTAACTTCAACTTTTTTTTTCATTCTAATCATGAATATGACCCTGACGATGTGAAAATTTTGAATTCCCTTCTTCTTGGAAGGAAGCGCCAAATTAAACTCTATTCACTTCGAGACGATAGCCCCGGTTTAAAACTTCTCTTTTTTTCGATGTTTTAACAAAAATATCATTGTACAGTCACCACAAACAAATTGCAATATCCTGTTGTCGCATATTCTCTTGTACGAGTATGAGTATATTCCCCGTACTGAACGACACCTATTATTTTGTGTATTGCATAAATTGCAGGCATGCACCCATTCGAAATTATTTTCACTTGCAATATTATTCGGATAATATTACCAGAATATCCAACAGAAGAAATAAGATCTTGAAATACAATTATTTTGAGACATTTTTTAAATAATTTTTTTTATTGAAAAAATATTTAAAAAAATTATTTCTTATAGAATTTATAATTACGTGTGTGTAGGTTGTGCAACATGTACATTCTATTTCTAGATATTAATTAAAAGCTTCGAACTTGTTGACAGCAAAGTTCAACCAATTTTCGATTATTGGGAAAATTTCTTCGTTTCTTCTTATCCTTTTTGATACAATAACTAAGCCTTCTCTCATAATTTCATGAGCGACACCAAACTGCCCAGAGTATTTATTGTAGAAGTCGAACAACTGTGGAAAAATCATATTTTAGATAGTTTCCTTACTTCGTACGCTTTAGCTCATTACCTCTTTTGAATCATTTTCCGTTTTACTTATGGTAATTAGTACACGAATCATTTGTTTCCATACTTCGCCACTTAACCTGAAAACATTTAAAGTTTTAAAGCCTTTTTTCAGGGACCACGCGGGTAGCTAGGTATTGAGCCTAAGGCCCAGCTGATCCCTTCATACGACTTTTTTTTTGACGAGGTAAAATGATAATTCTTGCCTGTCTTTCAACACGTAGAAATTTTTATTCACAAACGTTTGCAATAATTTAAAATCCACGTTGTCCATCAAAACATCTAGAACCAATTCCTGATCATCTTGGTCAATGGAAAATCCATCGTTGAAATTCAAATATACCAAGTTCATGAACCTGCGCAATTTTTTTGCTTTTACGAATTTTAAATATTGAAAAAATGTCGCTAAGGTGATTGTAATTTGACCGTGACTTACGTTTCGAAAGCCAATGGATTTTCGGTACAGGCCAATACCCTTAATACTTGTTCTTTTTGGTTAGTGGCGTTATTTCGTAAAGCGTGAAATAAAGCATTTGCAATTATCTCCCAGTCCGGTAACGAGACGTTTCTAATAATAGCGCAGTTATGCTCCCCAGTGAGGCTGTAAAATTTGAATTTTCAAAATATTTATACAATTTGAGGAATGAAGGATTGCGAGTTGATGACTACAGGAGTATATATCACCTTTTGCCAGTACGAACTTCGAACATAAGGATTTCATATTCCCATAACGTGAAACATGACGCTTTATTTCTCAGGCAGTTCAAATGATATTTAATTTCTTTTTTTAATTTTTCTATGTATTCTTTTTCATTTTTCGGATACGAATTCAAATTGAACGACGGAATGCTATTGAGTAAAGTTAATATTTGACGGAATACGTATTCCTGCGAAAGAGAATTAAATTGAAATATCCCTACGAGTGCCCTGAAATAATTTAGTTTCGACGAATAACACAGACTTTGAATTTTCGACCAACTTCGCCGTGGAAATTGCGCATGAGGTGAGAGACCATATTACCATACGTTGTCCACAATGGTAAATCACGCTCGTTAGATTTCAAAGTCAGAGACATATTGAGGAAATACGTGTAATCCAATTTGCCTATACTTGCTAAGATCATCGAGTCGAAGAGTAATTGCAGTTTGTACGGCGCCGGTAAAGTACTGAAATTTTCCATCAACATAGCCCAATTACGTTGATCGTAATTTGTGACAAAAAATCCTGTAATATTTTGCGAGTAATGTGAAATTTAGCGATCAAGCGGTTGTACTCTCGACGAGAGCTTACCGATGTAGGAAGGATTAAAAATAATGTAATCGTAGCGATCCAAGAATTCTAAATGAAAACTGTAATTATTACTCGACATCCAGCCGAGGAATTCGTTTTTAGTGAAGTAATTATTCGGGTGGCTAATTACAGCTGGTATCATTCGTGGTCGATAATAAGACACGTTTTGTTGCACTTCTAAGAGTTTAAATTCGTCGCTGCCGAATAAAAACGGTTCCTAAAAATAGCGGATTAATAAACATAAGTCATCGCCTCGTGCTTAAAGGTTGAACAACCTTAATAAACGAAAAGTTGCATACTTGTGTAATGTTGATTCTTTTAGAGTGGTAATCTCTTCGAACGGTTACCAGTGGGAAAAATCCGGATTGTTTCCACGAAGCGTACACTTCTTTTAGATTTTCATAGTTTTTACGCTCGAATTCTTTATTTAGTCTGGTCGAGGCTTCATTCAACGTGTACCATATGTCTTCTTCCGAATACATTTTGTATTCTCTGTAAAACAGATATAATCCAACATGTAGATAATGAGGATATGGTACTAATTAAGAGCAGCACAATGTCTCGACAGCGCACTCCAATTTTACCAACTTTTTGCGAAGTAGCATGTGAGCAGCCTCCGTGAGTAATTTGAATTCGTACAAATTATCCATCATATTTATAAACAAAGAGTTTACGTCTAAAAGTTCGAATGCGAGAATATGTAAAATTTTCACGTCGAAAATTTGCAATTAAATTTGAACATTTAATTGAAACAATACCTGAAACTGAAGTATTCGAAAGCACAGCCAGATCTTCACTAAGAACGAAATTCATGAATTCGATGGAATCACGTTGAAATTCGTACTTTCTTGTGATATTAAGCTGAAAAGTTGAATCGTTGTTACAACCATGTACTCGAATGTGAGACGAGAAAATTAAAATAGAAAACCTTTTCTAAAATTTTAGCACTCATTTGATACGTAAATCGTGTTAAAATTGGCTCTATTACGGAATGCTGAGAAACTGGTGTAGCCATGTGATTGAACCATTGTCGGAGAACCCCTAGAATTAATCTGCTTATGTAGATTTCTTCGTTCGGAGGATCCCTATGGCTATAAAAATGGATATCAAATTGAGAAATTTTACTTCGGGAAAGGTCGCTAATGAGGAAATTCTCGAAGCGGAACTGTCGAAAGCGAAAACGGGCTTGAGCAAATATTTTAGACTTCCTCCTCAATTATTGCTCGAATACTTATTAACTGAAAGAAATTAGAGTAAATTGTCTTCCTTATTGGATAACTTGAAATGTTCGAGCCCTTTAAAAAAGTCGGCGCTGGGGTGAGACGCCCCTCCCCTTTTGGTCCCCCTTCTCAACGACTCTCCAACAAAGCCAGATCTCTTTCTCTATCATAAAAATAGATAAAAGGTTCCCATTCGATGCCCTTTATTAGTACCTAACCTGCCAAAGGTTATGCAACCCTTCGCCCATTTCTTCTCTCACTTTTACAATTTGTCACCGTTACATCCGAAAAGGGAATATTGTTCCAAATATTAATTAGTCTTTGTTTTGCGGTACATTTAATACCAACATTATGTTGATAATTTTCAATATTTTCCCTAAAAATTGGTTAGTTCCATGTTGAACAAATGGATATGTATAATGTTCCAATATTTTTGTGAGGCCCGGGTATATCACCCTGATGACCTGAGATCCGGCATTTTTACAATAGCTACAGAGCCGGCAGTAGGATAACGTTTGTCATTCTTTCGTGTCATTTTAGGCACTCTCAGAGGGGTAGGGCAATGAACACACAGTCCCAGATACATTTGTTTCTGTGTAACATTGCCAAAGCAGTGGGTCTCGGAGTGTTGATGGAATGTCTCGGGGATTTCTATGTACAGATTTTGCGGCAAAACCTACATTGAGTTTGCATGCACTCTCATTCCAAGATTTTCCATCAACTATCTGAGACCCGCTAACAGCTGGTGGGCCCAACCCAAGACCAGGCCCTGAACCCCGAAAAGCCCCGATAAATTGAGCGCTGTGGCCTGAAGCCTCAAGACCTAAAAATGTAATTTCAAGATCCGGCTCCGAAACCCATACCCGATTCTTGAAATTCAAGCCCAGGCCCTGAAACCTGAAAAGCCCCGATAAATTGAGCGCTGGTCTGAAGCCTCAAGACCTAAAAATGTAATTTCAAGATCCGGCTCCGAAACCCAATACCCGATTCTTGAAATTCAAGCCCAGACCCCGAGACCCAAACAAAAAACCATTCTGAGCCCGACTGTGTGCCTATTTCCCTACCCCTCTGGTAGTGCCTAAAATGACACAAATAAATGGTCAATATTATCCCCACTCCCGTCTCTAGCTATTGTAGAAATTCCGGGTCTTGGGTAGTCTCTATTATGTCACCGGGCCTCACAAAGATAGTAGCAGCAATATACATATCCGTATTTGCTTACGTTAATACGAATAAACCGTAGGCATTAATGCGAGGTACACCGGTTGCTTTCGGATATACCAAAAGATTGAAATGATGAGGTGGAAAAGGAATCAATAAATGTTCTTCTAAGTTTTTGATAACCGTGTTCACAGTTTCTAAATTCAATACGTAAGGTGGTACTTCGTATTTTATTGGATTATCAGCTTCGTTACTTCTTTCTATCGTAAAAAAAAGAGAAAGGTATAAAGCATTTGTATATCTGCCGCACATATTTATAAATAGTTCAGCCCGTTTGATTACTCAACCTGGTAACGATAAAGATTCTGGTTGCGGTATTACTAAATCTGTAACGATTAGTGCCAAAGATTTCATCGAAAGAGGCGGCGTACTCAAAAAATAATCCTTCACCAACGAGCCATCCGGAGTTCTGTGCAATAACGAAGCTTTAAATCCAAATGTGGAATCGTAAAAACTATCAAAATGGAAGTATGCTTACAAAGCTGCAGTGCGATTGATAGGCGCCGATGAAAAGGAGTAAAAATTACTTTTACGAACTACGGATAATACAATCCAACTTTTATAGGCTGGTTGGTTAAAACAAGGGAACGCCTTATAGCAGCCATTTTTTGTTAAATCCATGACAAAAAATTTCCTGAGATAATTAAAAACGAAATAAGTATTTGATAACTATTTTGGCGTTTCCGAAGGATTAATCAAGCCTACCTCAATGTTTGAGTCTTGTCCGTGTACGTTTTTGTATAAAATGGCTCAGTTTCGTCTGTGTCATTTCTCAACATGGTTTCAAAACCGATGCGTACCTGATATGTGATGTCCCTTTGTAGTTTACCGTTTAAATGAATTTTCAGAGTGCCTGGATTGTATAACACTCTTTCAACGGCGGTAATTTCATATTTCCTGATGCAAAATAAATCACCGCTGGTTTGTGACGATTTTGAATATTTAAACGAAGCGAATTACATCGAAATAAAACTTACGTTCTATTTTCGGTGTTTCTGGTGTTTTTACTTAGTTCGATAACATTAATAGACTTGTATTGAATGAATACCGAAGGATCAGCATCTAATTCTATGACATTAGTGGGTTCGGCATAAGTGGCGATATTAATCATCACCGTTCCTCTCAACATTCTAATATCTAAATCAGGATTTAAATCCAAATGATATCCTTGAGGAACGAATTGCGGAATTTTACTGCCTTGGCATGTTCGCAAAGCAAAAACGAACACCATAAACAAAACGAATTTCATCTGAAAAAGTTGTCGCAAGGCGTGTTCAGATTTAGATTTAAAGTAACTGGTGCATGTTGACTAGACGTACCTAATACCTAAAGATATAGGTTAGCGTCTACTGAAAAATATCGAAATACGTATCAAGTACTCACTTTGAAGCGCGTCATTGTTGAAGTAGAACTATCCAGAGTGGTTACACTAATCGCACTGAAAAACTCCAATTTCCAGCTATGATGATTTATAATTTTCCACAATTATGCTGGCTAAGGATTAATTACTCGTGTTAAATCTACACACCTACGTTAACGCTACGCTACAGATGCCGAGATCGTTACAAGGGGAAAATAACGAAAGGAAGCTACAATTGATGAGTTGTCCGAATAAGCGTAAATTTACTATATGAGGTACTTTTATGCAAATTGAGACACCCTTCGAGTTGAAATTTTGTTCAAGGTAACCAAGACCCTGGTCGTTTAAATGCGCGCAACATTCGTTTCCTATTTGTGTTGCACGTGATTTGTTTTTTATTTTTTACGAAGATAGCTACTTGGCACTTCGAATAAAGTCGTGTCTTCATATAAGTACCAAACTTATCCTTAGGCAAATTTTTCTCCAGATACCAATGCAAAATATAACTCATCTGTAAGTTACCTTGATGTCTTCAAAGGTGAATTGAAAGGTAAACGAGTGAAAATAACGGGTTGACGAGTAAAATATAAAAATGCCTTTTGTGACAAGTACAGCAAAGTCTCACTCATTACAAAATACCTACTCGATTTCCTGATAAAATAATCCCAGTGGTCCACAGTTCGATTATTTTTCTACCTCAAAATAGATCAGCTCGATTAGACGAGACAATGTGAATGTACTTTTGGCTTTAATACTTACTTATTTTTGAAATAGAAGCAAAAACAATAAAGTTATTGCGATAATAAGCACATCCTTATTAGAACAAAGCGTTTTATTTTCATTGATCAGGAGATTATGAGACTTATGCGTGCTTGTGTTTGGCAAAAAGCAAACGCTAAACTGGGCTAGTTTAAAAAAATTAGCTTGTACACGAAAATTACCACAGAATTTGTACTACGCTGTATCGAAAGGAAAAGCTAATCAACATACATTGTCGATTTTTTTCAACACATTATAAACTTGTGTATTTCTAGGCACCGTGTCACTTATTATTCCGTGATACGCACAAAGACCAGAAAATAATTCCGCATAGGGCTGCCCCATTCGCAGTGATACAACGTTACTCGATCACAACGTACCTTACCTACTCCCTATCATCTACATACCTTTGTTTTAGTGCAAGTGCTTAGTTATTTATGAGTCAACTTTTAAATTAACGCGTTTGATTGCGATTAATGTGTGGTAACGGTTTAGAATTATTTATCGATGCCGAGACGAGAAGCCACGACGATGTAATTATTTAATGTATTTATCGCTGATTTCGTATTAATGCCAAGTGTCGTAAACATATTATTTGATAATCCTGGGAGAAAATGTTTCATTCAAAAACAAGACGAAAACAAAATTTTGCATTCAATCGGGTTCCTGAAGTATCACAATATTCTACCTGAGAATTTTTAATCGATATTTCCAATTTCAAATTCATCTCAGTCAAAAAATTAGGCCATCTTTAATCGTTATGTCTATAATTTATTCGCGGAACAGAAAACAATTAAAAAATCCGACAACTTTGAAAGACCTCCATACAAGCTCGATGCTCATGGGAAGTTTTCTCTTGACGCAAAGGCCAAAAAGATTTCAAGGCACCGCCCCCCCCCTCATAGTTCCATAACGGTATAATTCTTGATATTTAGAGTAATTTAACATGATACTGAACGAATGAAGGATTTTAACTTGATTTCTGTTCTTTTTGTGTCGCTCAATGAAGGTGCCATGGATTTGTTCGGGGGAAAGGGAGGCTCCTCTTTTTTATGACTTTTTGTGGAGTAAAAGTGAACCTGCTGAGATCAAATTTATAAACATTGAAAGGGTCAAACTTCTGCATATAATTTTTTTGTACTCCTTTAAAAATTAAAAACTCGAAATGCTCTTCTCTCACACTACATACTTTATTTTTGACAGATCCCTTCTCCGTCTTTGTTTCTTCTGTAATATCCTCTTATCTTTCTTCTTTTTATTGATTTTCTCCACAAAATAACAAAATATTCGCAATAGTCTCAATCTTCCAATTACTCCATCTCAACTCTTCTTCAAAATAGTCCTCAGTCCATCCTTGTCCTACTTCCGGAGGTCTACTGGCCTATTTCGTCGTCTATTCCATCTCATGTAAGGGGTCCTATTTCCGTGCCTCTAGCCACAGTGGCTCAATCATTGAAAAAATTAGCAGAACCGAAGAATTCTTGAAAGAGCTTGACCCTAAGGTTCTTGCGGGATACTAGTCTTGGCCATAATGCGCATAAATTAAAAATATGTATTGATTAACATTCCGATTACATGACAGCGTTTATTTTTGGAAAATTTTAGAGTTTCGTTCATACACAAATGATCAAGAGCCGGATTTTGGAAAACAAGACCACCGGGCCAAACAATTTTCAAAGCCCTCTGTTTCTTGCCCCCCCCCCATGAAGTGAACATTTTTCATTTCGTTTATTTAGAAAATTATTGAAAATTATAATCAATTTTTAATTTTTAAACGAGGTACACGCGCCGAGATTTTTGAAAAGCAAAAGTTTTAATTAAATCATCAAATTTTAATTCTTGAAGTATGTCGCATTTCGAACTCAGCATCACTAAATCTGCCAATCTTTCTTGGCCCATTGAACTGAAAGAGAGTTATGAAAATGAGAATGGAAAAAAAATCTTTTTACCATCTGAATTTTCAATTTTTGTGTGATCAGAGGATGATTCCTTCCGAATGAAGTGCCCCTTCTGACGACGGGTCCGGGGACCACGGCCCCTATGGCCCCCCTAAATCTGGCCCGGTACAGCAACATACGAATATAGTCAAATTTAGAAGAGAATACATTATAAAGATACACCTAATACTACATACAGTAGTATGTACACTATATGTAGATGTAGACACTTGCCATAACGTATTTCAAATCTAAAAATACACATACCACGGCTAAAATCTTACAAGTAAACGAATTATATAAATTCGCATGTTTGCGGAATTCGTGTGAGCGGCGAGCGAAAGAAAATCCCCTGTAGAAGCGTGGATCTAAATTTAATTCGCGAAAATTTTCCAAAAGCTCGCCACGACTCAGACGGAAAGTGACGTAGTAGACATTTTTAATTGCATCAAGTGAATCCGTAATAGTGATATCTCCTTTTCTTTTCTTTTCTTTTTCAGTGTCAGTATGTGACGGTCAACATGAACGGTCATAAGCCCAACATATGATATTTGTTTTCGTACCACGGAGTATTAGTGTCGTTGGAGTGTTTTTACGTAGGCGTAGTTTTATTAACCGAATTTATTCGATTAAATTCTTGGTTTAATGAACTCTAATCGTAATGCAGTTGACTACACATTGTGAAAATAACGACGATGAAGAAACACGTGAGTATTTAATCGTATCATTTTATTACGAATTAGCAAGCAATCAGTTTTCTTCATTTTTTTTCAATTCCTCTGCGACATTTTTCTCGTGAAATCCGTTTGTCATACCACAATTTCGCATAAAGAGTTATCAAGATTTTTAAAACATAAAATCATGTAGCCACGGTACCAGGCCCAACCAGAAGGGGGAAGGGTGATTTTCCTTTGGGCCGGATTTTTTCAGGGGCCCGCGTTTTAAGCCCTTGTAAAAAATAACGGACCCTTTCAAGGGAAAAGGAGTTTTTATAATTTTTCTCCGGGCCCAGATTTTCCCTGCATGGCCTTGCACGCCACAAATCATGTAACTGAACTCCTATGTTCAAAATATCATCGAAATGATCTTCCTTATCAATCAAATATCACAACTCCCCCTCGTCCCTCATTTCTTGTTATTTAATTCATCTAGCGCAGGAATTAAGGATAATATTAGATAACCTCGAGAATAAGGCTTATGAGCTTACACCACATACATGTACTCCAAGCACTTACTCGTGTGTGTGCAAATAGACATATTAAAAAAAATTCGTGTACCGGAAAAACATTATTAATGTAATATGAAAGATAGGAAGAAAATTTAACTAATTCTTGTTCGAACAAGATAAATTGTGTAATGTACAAAAATGTTATGTTTGCTTGTTTACCGTTTGACTTTTTAAAATACGGCTACGCAATTTCACGCGTTAATTTTTTTTTTTCAAGGAAGCCCTATTGTAACAGAAAAAAAGCGTATTGATTTCAGCATGCTAATTTTTTCGACCGTATTAACGCTAATTTAGAATCTCTTAAATTGCTTTTTACAGGTTGTAATTCTCGGCAAAAGAAAATAATCACATATGGTCATAGATATCGGAAGAAAATAGTTCACAATAAAAGTCAAGATACAGTTTTAGAATTCGAAGACGACGAAGAAAATCAAAGTAAGTTACCAGATTTAGTTCGAGATACTGACGCGAAACAAAGATCAAATACTTCAAACAATCGCGATGGACTTAGCCCAACTGCTCCAGAATCTGGAAATCGTTTTACGATAACTGAAAAAATTGTCGAGAACAAGAAACGCGATGGCACTTCTTCGTTAAATTTCACCAGTGACGATGGTGCCAGGAAACAGCACACTGTCGAAGAATCATCTGAAGTAAAAAAAGACAAGAGAAAACACAGTTTACCATGTGATAAAAAATTGAAAGAGCACACTCCGAGCGATTCGTTGGAGAATAAAATTACCAAGAAAAAATTCAGTTTGCCTTGTGATATTTCGGAAGGTGTTGAAATAAAAGATGGACGTATCTTGGATATTATTAGTATTAAAAAGAAATGCAGTTCGACATCCAGTCTACCTGGTAGTAGCAGTAGTAAATCCAGTAGCTCAAATACTGATGGAGGTATAAAAAAGAAACAATCTGCGGCAGAAGGCTTTGAGGGCAGGTGTAGATTGGATAGTAAAGTGGGAGAATTTATGCAAGAAGTCATATCTAGTATTTCCGATATCGGCCATGGCAATGCTGGCAACGGAGTTAAAAAATTAAGAGGTATTATTAAAAAAACCCTTAGTTACGAAAAAGACGATCCCACGCCGAATAAAATTTATATCAAAAGAGGAGAAAAATGTAAAAATTCCGTTCATTTTTCCGAGGAAAATATCACAATAGAAATTCCGAGAACTCCGCAGCCGTATTATAAGAAGATTAGAAGTATATTATGTTACTACTGTTGTTTTGGATTTTTGTTCCCTGGTTCTTAGGTGAATCATACGGATAACAAGATGGACGACGTGCAGAAAATTTTATGAGGATTTCATTTATTGAACATCTTACGGAAATAATCGGAGAAACAATTCATGCATTTACGCTATTCAACTTTTGTTTACTTGGTTCTAATTTTGAGTGGGGAGGTTGCACAGTAACCCGCCGCCTCCACACACATGTTCCAAATGTCATATATAACATATTTTATTTTCGTTGCGTTGCATTCCGGATAAATGTGACCTGGTGATGAATCTCCACGTACTTGCTCTCTACTGCAAAATCTTGTTTATTTGAAGAGGCAAACATTTTCAAAACTTTTGCCTTTGTTTTGGCGTTTTGTTTTTTTGTGTGAGTAGAACACTATTTGTTGTGGTTATAGGTGAGGTCACCCTTAATAATCTCTGGAACCATTGAACCATTTTTCACAAGAATTTTATAGTGTAGAATTCGCGAGGAGGGGGGAGGTACCAGCCAATTGTGACCAAAACGTACCCAGTGATTACAAAGATAGTTGCAATTTTAATCAATCGCAAGTACTTATTTTACCTGAAACAAGGGAAGGGGAAACCTCAGTAATGAACCTTTTTCAACTTGGTTTTGGTTTCAGGTGGGGTTACCTTTGATAATCTTTGGAAGCAGTAAAACGTTTTACATGAATTTCAGGGTAGAATTCGCGAGAAGGGAGGGTACCGAATAATTGCTATTAAAAAATACGCAATAATTACTGAAATAATTGGCGACGAAACAATACATAAGAGCGCGCTGCGGAATTTTTTCTTCTTTCCATCGATATAATAATGATATTTGTTGATATATTTTTCATTAAAATATTCATTATTAATTATTTTATGATTATGTTAGTCTGTCGGCTTTCATTTTAGTATTGTTGAAAAGAAGAAAAAATTATATAAATGCGAGATTTACAAAAACAAGACTTTTTTGACTTAATGTTAAGTAATTTTAATGCAATGCTGCTCGACACATACTTGACCACATCGAGTAGTTTTTTAATTAGAGCAACGGTTCGCGAAAATGTTCTAGTGTAAAGTGTTTCATAGAATATTTATAAATATTAGACCTTTTTTTTAAAACAGGTATAAGGGACAAATTATGCAAATTCGTATATTTTAATTGCACCAGTGTATAAACAAAGCCCATTATTTCAAAAATATAAAAAACAAACAAGTAACATTCGTCATATGTAGAGACGCAATGTCGTGTAGACATAAAGGCAACGCCTTGCAACTGAAGTATGAAGACCGCGGGTTAGAAAAGTGATACATCCTCACTCCATATAATTTATCTGTATTTTTTTTCAAATTGAAGTCAACGCGTTATAATTTGAAGAAGGGTAACTAAATATTTATATTTATATTTTATTGACAATAGTTGTTGAGTACGTTTTTTCTCTTTTTAATTCTTTTGATGATATTTGTATTTAAAAGCCTTATTCACAAGATACCGTTTAAAGTACTTAGATTAAGAATGCGAAATACTTATTTAATATCATCGATTAAAAGCATTAAAAAATGATAAATATTTATTCAAAATATCACCTAGATAGAATTATCACAAATTTTTGGCAAAAGTTTTGACCTTTATTCATTCGAAATTACTTGTCAATCTAGAGCTCCTTCTAAAAACTCCAACGCAGGGTTTTCTGAAATGGCAGCATCGAGATCCTTTTTTTGTAGAGTTTTCTTTTTATTTCTGAGCGTCACAGTGTGTATTTCTTTACCTAATACTTGAAGGAACATTTCCTGAAAAAAAATGTATGCATGTGGCATAAGGCTTATGTGAAATTTAAATTGTATCACGGTATACAGGGTATCCAACAGGTAGAGGAAGTAGTGAAAATAGTGAAGAAGTAGTGAATTTTGTCAAAAAGTAGGGCAAGAATGAAAAAACCAGAAATATTTTTGAAAAAATTACACAAAAATTTGGAAATTTTTTATGTACTGGCAACACTGATAGAATATGTGACGTCATACACTTTTTATTTCAATAAACATATGTATTGGTTTGGACTTTCAAGCAAAGTGTCTGATATCTGATGGTGATTGATGAAACTAACGTGGAGGTACCAATGGTCGTCGATCAGAGTAATCAGACACAAATAGTCTCAAGCACAGCATCCCAACAAATTCTTGCCACTCCCAATTGGGACTGGCAAGAATATCAGACATTTCGCTTGACAGTCCCAACAATGCGTTAATTTTTTTACAATTTAAATTGTGATTTTTTTTAAATACAGATTTTCTTCTATACTGAAATTTGACCTCGTTGATGGGATAAGGAGGGAGGGACGCTGAAGATGAGATTTTCAAAAATTTGGTAAAAAAGTAATGAAGTAGCAATTTTTCAAAAAAGAAATCCATTAGAACCCTGAGTATGCGTAATAAGATTTCAATAAGAATTTTCATTCATACTAACTGTTGCTTTAGCAACGAGGAAAACGCATTCGCCGCTGACAATTTTTATATCTGGATCGGACTTCATGATGTCTTTTATTCTGCCCAAAGGAAATTGAGAAATTTTTTCGGATTTTTGATCCTGTTTTGTCACTTTGGGCATATTGATAGAATTAGTGTTGGGTGGCGAATCATTTAACGAATCAATGGTATTTGGTTCAACGTCTTCTGTTTCATTCATTTCTACACCATAATTGAGGTATGTTTCATTCCGTGCATCATCGTTCATCGAACTCGATTCTGGTTGAGTTTCTTCATTTTCGCCGACAATCGACTGTTTGATTGATTTTCCGTTTTCATTCAATACAAATACATCCTCGGTGTTTACATTTGATAAAGGGCAAGATTCATTTTCAATGGGATCCAATTCGGTAGCTGGTTCCTTTTCTGAATTCAATACAGTTGAAGTATCCAACTGATAAGACGAGTCAGTTTCGAGGTGATCGTGATCGCTCATACTAAAACCCGAGGACACAAAGTAGAAGTAGTTTCTCTTGATTGGTGACAATGTAATTTTAATCAAAAACTAAGAAAACGTTGACTTTGAAAGTAAAAACTTATTATATTAATTACACTATCACTCAACTTCACGGTTTACGCGGTTTTTCATTACGCTGACAACAATAATACAAAATCTGTGATAAGATGAACACATTCAAGCGCTATCTATCAATCAGGTTTTAAACAACTCTGAATAGGCTAAAAGTGCGACGTTAAGACTAAGAGACAACCTGAATACCTAGTATGCCCCGTCTGTCTGTGTTGCTTTGCCCTAGCCCTAGGTCTGGACTTTATATAAGAGTACTCGAGAAAATTCAAATTATATAACAATTTAGGAAATTCCCCCAAATTTATTTCAGAAATCAGATAATAATTAGTATTGTGTATTACACATTATAGGGTGGCTCTCATTTTCAAAATCCAAATTTTTCAGGTGCCCGTTACCGAATACCTACCATAAAAAATAGCCCTTTGAAAATTTGAGTAAAATTGATCAATATTAAGTCTCTCTTCAAGCTAGGAAGTTTAAGTAGTAGTGAGAGTGCATCACATCTGTACAAATTTTGATAGTAGGTCCAAGCCATTTCGGGCTTTAATGTTATAGGGCATAACCCTATATCAAGATTTTGTATATAAAGTTTAGTCTTGAAAAATTAAAAACCTTTAACATGAAACTTTAGAATGCATGCGAATGCACGAACGGTGAAAAGCAGAGTAATTGATTTATTGTACATATAGAGGTTTTACAGGTAATACATAAGTTATCTCTTTATCTTATCTAGGCTTGAGGTAATATAAAGGGGGAAATGGACAGGTTTTCTCGTTACAAGTCTTCCCCCCATTGAGTAAAGAAAAATTTTATGTACAAAAAAAAATTTTCTTACGATAAAATGACTAAAAAAAAAAACACCAGAAAATATACAAAAAATCTAAAATAAACAATTGAGCAACAGGATAAATATTTTGAATAAAAACATAATATAATATATATATAGATATTGAAATATTTAAAACTAAAGGTAAGGCGGCGATAATCTACTGCAATTCGTTCGTCTTCCCTCTTTGTGACAACTACAAGCGGAGAAGCCCATTGGCTACTAGATTGGGAGCAAAGGCCTATTTTTACCATCTCGTCGAACTGTTTCTGGAGGCGCTGCAGCACATCAGGTCGTAAACGTCGCACTTTTTGAGCCACAGGTGGACCTTTGGTATGAATGAAATGAACGACGTCGTGATTTGGCTTTTCGTGATACTTAGGTGGGAGCAGCAAGGAGGGAAATTCGTTGAATAATTCTTTACGTGATCGTCGACTTCATCTTTGACCAAGTTTACTGAAAAAGTGTCGAAATTGGACAATCTACATTTTATAGAGCATAGAGTTTTTCCACAGTATAGGCGTTTCGATTTGAGGTCAGGTAACAGATGGAAATACGAAAGAAAATCTGCACCTAAGATAGGCATTTGTACATCGCATACAATAAAGTTCCAATGCTGTTGCTGAGGCAATCCTAAATTTAGCTTCATATGGTATAGGCCATACGTTTTAATTTGCGAATTATTGGCGGCACTCAACGAATATTCGGCTTTTGAGAATGCAGCTTTGGTAGGTAAACATTTCTTAGGTAATATGGAAACGTCTGACCCGGTATCTATTAAAAAATGGTACCCACTATTTTTGTCATGGGCATATAAGCGCGGTGATTTTGTTTTTGTAGCCGCTGAAAACACCGCAGCACCGCAGCACCGCCAGCAGCATGTTCTAGTTTTTTTGGTTGGCGATTGTGGAGTAATGACGGCAGGCAGGGTCACAATTACGAGCATCGTTTCCATATTTATTATGGTACCAACATACGTCGTCGAACATCCGCGGTCTGTTTCTAGATTGAGAACGATTTCTACGAAATGGAGTTTGACTACGATTTCTATACCTTCGACCATAGTAGTTTCTATCATTACTTCGATTTCGGCCACATTCTCGTGTTTCATCCCGTATAGCATTAATATCAGCTCGCAGTTCTGCTAACATTGACACGACTAGGTCCCATCCTGGGGCGGTTGATGTGGAAACTGCATGTATAGGAGCGGATGCATTTGGTGTAGGAATGGGTGTATTCGGTGGAATCGCAGGTGCAACGTAGGAAACACTGGCCTCTGCGCTTTCGTATGTAGACATTAAACGGTCGGCCAAGTCGGCCTGTTTATCTAGGGCTAAGTCGGTATTAATCATAAGAATTTCGCGAGTGCGAATTGGCAACTTTTCGAACCAAATAGAACGTAATAAAGATTGGTCAAACTTCGAACCAGCGATAGCAGAGAGCTTGCTTAAAATCAGGCTGGGATTCCTTTCCTCTATTTTTGCGCCTTTTAACAGCATTTGAATCTCCTCGTTCCGCGATTTCCCGTACACTTTAACGAGTTTTTCTTTGGCCGCGGTGAATCTGTTTTGTAGATTTTCCTGGACCATAACATCGGAGATATGGGACATGATACTGCTATCCATGTATTGCAGAAGGGCAGCAAATTTGTCGTCTTCGGTCTCGATTTTATTTGCTTTTAAGATTAAATCCGCAGCTTGGAACCAAGTTTTGACATCTTTGGCATCGAAAGTGGGTAAAACAAATTTAATTGCCTTTGGTGAAACGATCGCGTTCTGATTATCGGGCATAACGACACGACTTTAATATTCGAAAAAAGGTTAAAATAATAGAACAAAAACGTGAAAAAATCGGAAAAAATTGCTTCGTCACGGTCGCCACTTTAGAATGCATGCGAATGCACGAATGGTGAAAAGCAGAGTAATTGAGGTAATTTAAAGGGGGAAATGGACAGGTTTTCTCGTTACAAAACCAATGTTAATGATATTAACCTACCTATTTATTTGTAAATGATGTAAAATTGTAACCGATGTAGTAATGCAATGTTCCACTTTATCTTTCAAGTTCAAATAAGTACCTAAATTGAGATAAGGATAAGCTATAAATACTAATAAACTATTCCATACGCTGTATAAGCACTTGAAGTCTGTAGTTTAACGCGGACGCGATATGGAGCGGTTTTTTAATAAGGTAGCTGTGGTGACAGGTGCTTCTTCTGGAATTGGAGCTGCAGTAGTCTTGGAGTTATTAAGGTATAAAATTGCCGTTGTAGGATTAGATGTGAATGAAGATGGATTACAGGTAATGAAGGATTTACTTTACCTACTAGTCTCGAGTAAACTAGTATCTATGCTCATACTCAGAATATTTCAGGTATTATCCGATGACCTCAAGAAGAAAACATTGAACGGAACGTTTTCTTACAAAAAATGCGACGTTAGCAAAAAATCTGTAGTAGAAGATGTTTTTAAATGGATCGACACGAAGATAGGTTCAGTTGCTATACTTGTAAACAGCGCTGAAGTACTTATTAGAACGTCTTTATTGGGTTTGTGGACTACTAATAATACTTAGGGTAAGTGGTTAATTTGGGTTTTAATTGCTACTTGTTTCATAGACGCCAACGAAGAAGATATCACGAAAATAATGGATGTAAACGTCAAAGGATTGTTACTTTGTTGTCAAGAAGCGATGAAGTTAATGATTAAAAACGAAGAAGATGGGCATCTCATAAATATAAATAGGTACGAGTCTGTGAAGAATGGTAGTTTGTGGTGTAGTATATTTTCAAGAATCAAAAATGCTATTTCAGTATTAACGGTCATCATATAAGAACAAGACCAGATATCAGCTCAACAATGATATACGCAGCTTCTAAACATGTACCCTGTACCATCGGGGTGTTCCGGTGATATTATAACTTTGTGTTTAATTTCACTTGAATCGTCAGTGAACAAGGTTGAAATCTTTTTCGTTACCTTTGGTTGGTCATAAGACTGATTGCCGTGATAGTCATGCGGCGTATTTAACCATTGAGATTCGCCATAATTTGGAAATTGGTTATGTTGATAATTATTGTTGTCATGACTCCAACCATGTTGAGAAGGTGTTGAAATCCATTGATCTTGACTATAATCGGTGGAATAGGGAGAATATGATGTTTGAAGTGGCGCCTGATAATTGGGCAGCAATCTGGCAAGACTATCCACCCAATTAGTGAAAAAACCAAAATTTCCATATTCTGCAGGCATATACGATTGAAAAAGATCTCGGGTATTCATGGATTCCTCGTCGGTGAACGAAGCTGTAGGAAGTTTGGATAACGCGACCTAAACAGCATCAAATTAATGTCTGTATTGATGCTACAGTATGAAGAATGTATCAGATCAAGACTCACTTCATAGGCACATAACACGAAAATTAGCAGCATCAAATTATTCATGTTCACTTTTGTTTTAAACAGAGATTTTTCACTTAGGTACGCACTTTACTGTTTCACAAAAAAAAGAAAATTTTTTCAAGCGCTGACGTACATCACATCTTGTGTAAAAATATGTACCTTTGCTAATAGGTGGGTCTAATGAACAAGTGGAAATATCGTTAACGAAATTTTCTGGTGTCCTTGAAGCTGTGAATAATTGTAGCGAGCAAATCAAGTGATTACCAACGCCTTAAAAGCAATAGTTGAAAACTTGGTTGAGGCAACTTTAAATGCGCTTCTATCACCATTTGAATGATTTTTATACTTCATTTCAGGAATTATACCAGTTTCATGCCATTTACAAGATGAAAAACAACGTAAAAACACAATTTAATCACTGAATTACTGAAGAATACTAAATAACTAAATGCAATCTCCATTATTAATTCACAAAAATTCCAACCTAGCTAATAACCCACACCTTTTCCCATCAGAAGGTAGTTCAACATCAACTGAGTATCTACATCTTAAATCTTTTTGCCCCTGGAACCCCTACCAGTAAAAGAGTAATACATGCTACACAGGTGCACCTCAAATTTTTCGTTTTTGCGCACATCCCATCAGTGACTCCTTTCTTCGGGGAATTTTACAAAATAACGCAGGCGCACCTCAAATTGCACACGGGCCACCAGTCTCCCCTACCTTTGGGGAATTTTTGGAAAAAGGAAAGGACAGGCGAAAAGTTATATATAGAAGTGATTTACAGGTATCTTGTTCAGTTGTGTGCTATCACTAGCACAGGTCTTTTGGATTTTTTTTAAATTTTTGATCAATATGTCTTGAATGTGAACTCATACTGGAGACCTTGGGAAGCGGAGGCCTGTCGCGGTAGCGCCCATGTGCTGGGTCCTCTTCGGGGGACTTTGTAAGTCGGATTAGGGTGGCTGAAGCGGACTGGGGTCGAAGGTGTGAGCCCATGCTTGAGGCATATTGATGGCTAAGGGATAAGGGTTAAAGGAAAGGGATCAAAATTTCAAAATTTGAGGGTGCTGCGCGGTAGTTATAATTGTGTATTATTCGTTTTAAGATTCGCGTAGTTTTAATTTAATAATCCTAATTGTGTTTTTTAATTAATTTTTCAGGTTTTTCAGCTAATCTTCGCAATTTTGGATTAACTTGACCAGCTGTCAGCTTTTACTTTTTAACTGTTTTAACATAGCCATGGGCTTTTACTGTGTTCAACTGTTTAACTATTCAACTGTGTGTTTTATGTGTTTTTGTGGTGTTTTAACTATGTTTACAAATTCTACTGGCATACATGAACTGATTGTTTTACTTACATGATTACCTACTCCGCTTTTATTCAACGTAAATGTTTCTTCTGTGTTTCAATTTGCTAAATGCTCTTCTGCTTTGCTTTTTATTTTACTAACCCATCTTTTCTCTCTATTACTTGCATAATCTTGCCGTCTGTGGCAGTGTTTTTTGTTTTGTTCCAGGTTTTGAGAAGACCGAAGACATGGTAGGGTTTTTTTCGAGATATCTTCACCGTCTCAGGATGCTTCCTGTTACTGTGAAGGAATCTTGGTTTTTCCCCCTAAAAAAAACCTTCACTCGTGTACAGGCGATGTGGGACTTGCGTATGTATGTAGTACCACTGTACTCATGTTTATTCCAGTCACAATATATCGCCTTTGTACGAACTGTTCTGTCTAGGCATCTTCCTTTATAAAAGTTGACATTTTAATTTTAATAGTATTTTTTGTGGGTTTACATTCTAGGATGAAAAATTGATGAGTAACTCAGATCGTTATTTTCAACATTTCCGAAAACCAACGATGGTATATTCTCTTAGGATGCTAGGTATCTTGGCAGACACCGTTGGGCTGAGGTTTAAGATGTCACATATTTTCAATTATTTTGTTTTTCTTTTAATTTTCAAGGTTTCTAAGTTTGTTCCTACAGTGAGATGCCCTTGACTTGGATTTCTGCGATTTTCAAAGGGGCCATTGATCCGGATTTCATCAAGTATGTATATTTTTATTTAAATTTTTACATCATAATGGTATAATTTTTTTTTAGTTGCAGAATGTTCAAATTTTCAATGTTTGTTCCTATAGTGAGATGCCATATAAATCATTGAATTTTCCTAACCATGGAATTTGATTTCGGATGACGTGTAAGTAATTTGTTTTACTTTATCTGTTTGTCAATAAATTTTTTAAAAACATTTTCCAACATTATTTTCCAACATTTTCAAAGTTTCAACATAAGTATATATTTCTATTTACATTTCTACTTTATTTACTCTTTTTGTCACCTTTATTCATTTCAGAATACGAGATGGATCAGTCCTTACTCTTCATTTCACGTGTTCCATTTAATGTTAAAATATAAAGATAGGTAACTAATTACTAAAATGTATTGTTTTATTAATTGCTTTGCGTTAATTAAAATATCAAAATTTGGTATAACCTTACTTTATTAAAATTCGGACTTGCCATAATTGTTTACCATCACGAGTTGATGAAATTACACACCTGGCCCCTGCTGGTGGCTCTTCTCTCTCTAAAGAGAAAAGCAAACATGACAAACTGAATAATGAAAGCAAAATTTCCCAAATTTCTCAAATGACAAAACCATACGTCAATGGAATTACCTGTAATGAAAGGTCATTGTGTTTATACACCTGCTTGGGTTTTTCAGATGCACAAAAATGCGCAGTGAAACTGCATGCGGTTGCATCTCTGTAAGTCTTTTGTGTAAGGTATAAGAATATGGTTATTGAAAAGGTGTATTGGTTTTATTTAAAGTGAACGTTGATTTTTGGGAGATTGAACGTTCTCAACACAACTGCTCCCTTTTTGTCACTTTAATTTTACTTGATTTTAGTATTGCAATAAATTATGTTAAAATTCATCGTTTAATTAGGTATAATGCAAAAAAAGAAAAGTATCATACTAATAAACTATAGTAAGGAGGACTTTCGTAAGATTTATCATAGACGATATTCCATTCTTTTTCTTGTTCTCTCAATGTTTCAGTAATATGTTGAAATACATTTTTTAGCTTTTTTTTTTCTTGGTAGGAGGATATAACGAAAGCCAGAAACTTTTGCGACTTTAAATTCATCTCGATCGGTAGTGCAATAAATGATTGCACCAAATCGCCAACAGTCAAAGAACTTTTCAGTGATTTATCCACCTTCTGTTTACCAGTTGATTCGACCTGAATATGAAATGAAATTTAGCAAAATATTATAAACGCACACTAATGATTTACCATTGAGACCCTGTTAGTGATGCTAAGTAGGAATTACAATAAAATAACGTTTAAAAATCAAATGACAATCTACGCGTGTTTCTTACCTCACATAGGCAAATAATTGCAATCACTACGAGCAATGTAGTCGAGCTTCTCATTATTATTTAATAATTTTCTCTGTTTTTCGAAACTTGAAACACTTTCAGTATCACGATTATACTATTTCTTTCCTATTTTAAATTTATGTATTTATTCTTTTCATGAACTTGACAGCTACAATTATAATTACGTTGCAATTTCAAGTAAAATTTTCAAATAATTTGTTGTCACCTACTGGCAAACATTTGGCAGCAATTTATTGAAGTTGAACGAATTAACGCAAAGCTGCTAAATTTCAAGCGTTGGTAAAATGAGGGCGTTGGGTGCACAGTACATCTGCACAAGCTACATTTATGGTATAAGTACGTAGTTAGTTGGGTACCTACTTAGTACAGGGTGCGGCAGAAGAACCTCCCACATTTTAAAAAATCATAGCGTCCTTTGTACGTAAGCTACAAAAATGAATCTAAACTGGTTAGAAAGAGGAAGAATGCCGTTTTTTTTTCAGTATATAGCTTAATTACCATGGGTGAGTGGTCTACCAAGCAACGCGCGTTTGCTGTAGAGCACTTTTTTCGAAACAATGATTCTTACATTTTGACAGTTCGCGATTTTCGAAATCATTTCAAGTTGGATGGTAAATCCGCTACTTTTGATCGAAAAACAATACTGATATGGGTTAAAAACTTCCGTGAGACGGGCTCAGCGTTGAAAAAAACTGCTGGGCATGCCGTTGACAATTGGAACATCGCCGTTAGTGAGCCAAGTGCGCCTCTCTTTAGAGCAAAAGTCCCAGTCGCTCCACTTGTATGCACATAAAAAATCTCTGGTGCGGAGAAGGAAGCTGTCACGCACATGGTTTCAGCAGGACGGTGCGACATGCCATACAGCAACAGAAACGATGCTTTGTGTTGGACGAACGTTTGGTAACCAGCTAATTTCGCGCAACTCAGAGATCGTATGGCCGTCGCGCTTCCCAGATCTTTCGGTTGGCGATTATTTTTTTGGGGGTTATTTGAAGTCGAAAGTATACGAGAATAAACCGAGAACCTTGGAAGAGTTGAAAAACGAAATTATGCAGCATTCACAGGCGATTTCGGTAGCGAGGTTGAAGAAAATTTACGTGTCATATCGAAAATGATGGTGTTTATGTAAATAATTTAATCTTCAAAACCAAAAAACCATGGAAATAAAGTTTTTATACCAAAAAAAAACGGCATTCTTCCTCTTTCTAACCAGTTTAGATTCGTTTTTGTAGCTTACGTACAGAGCGCTCTATGATTTTTTAAAATGTGGGAGGTTCTTCTGCCGCACCCTGTATTTATATTTTATAGAAAATTATTCAACTCTACCTAAATGATGAAAGAACAAGAGAATGCTGTGGAAAAATTTTCGAGATTTATTCGCAATTTTTGTTTTAAAATACATTTTTTTTAATTGATGACCCCCTACGGTTTATTATTGAACTTACGCGGAGGTACCGCTCATTGGCGCTTCAACAGTTTCTTGCCAGTCCCAATAAATTCTTAGTTTTCTGCTTAAGCAGAAGGCTGAATTTGATCCTACAAAGACTTGTAATTTTCATAATGAAATGCAGAGCAAATTATAATTTAAATTTCAATCACTTACTCTGTTATAAAATTGAGATCACTGCAATAAATTAAAAGGGCCAGAAAAAACCAAGGGTGACATGAAGGCAGCAAAATTTGAATTGAATGGTTACAAAACCAGAACGTAAAACCAATTGATCGCCGCTCGTGGTTGAGAGTAAAGAGGTTAAACCTCCGACAAAATTGTGTTTTTACATTTTTCTCGATAAATATAAAAATTGATCTACATACACTGAATTTCTTTCAGAATAATTTTGAACACACTTAGGTAGCAAAAAGACTCGGGTGTTAATGTACAGATAATTTTCGTTTACTTTTTACAAATACTACCTATTGGCTGTGCTTCGTATAATACATTTCAATAAAATCAATATTTCTTCTTTTTTATATTTTTTATTAATGAATCATTAAATGTTGACCGCAATACATTGGTAGGTGATGGTTACTAATTGTAACTACGCATATATATATTTATATCAAATATATAAACTCTGAACTCACTGTCCGAGTTGACGTTGAGTAAATTTCCTTATCATTTGTTGTCCTGCAGCAGCCCTTTTAGAAGAGTCATCAGCCAACGTTCCTAATGCCTGAGCTGCACTGTCTGCCATAGTTCCAGCGAAAAACTTTCCTCTTTGAATTTTCTCATCCAAGTATCTATCAAAATTGTCCTTGGCCTCGCCTAACAAAGGGACCGCCCTCAAAGGGGCAGTGAGTGTTTTTGCTATTCCATGTGCGTTTGAAGCGATGTCGTGTAAAGTATCCGAAACTTTGCCTAAATTTTTGCTGCCGTCAGAAAGAGCACTTAAGAGTACAGCATCACCTTGTCTTAAAGCTACTCCTATTGGGTCGAGCTCAACAAGTTTTCTAGCATTTCCGACAACATTACCAGCGTCACCTAATAAACCTTTTCCAGATTCTAAAAATCCTTCAGTTTCGTTCTGCAATTGATTTCTCCACCAATCACCGGCTCTCTCTGGTTTTTTCATTGCGACTAAAGCTGCTCGGTAAAATTTACCAGCTATGTTTGATTTGTTACTTTTCATAGCTTCTTTCATTTCCTTAATAGCCTCTTTTTTCTTCTCTGGATCAGTGATATTTGCTATTTTTTTACCCAATGCAATTGGATTAGTTTTATTGGTAAGTTGTTTAGGAGTAGGTATAAGACTGTCGATATCTTCATTTAATAAATCATCAAAATCGTCGTCACTATCCTCTTCATCTTCCTCCTCAACTGGCGCCTTTTTCGATTTTTTTTTTGGTAACTTTTGATTTGGTGTAGATTTGGAATTTTTTTTTGGTTTAGATGACTGAGGGGCTTCATCCTGTTCTAAATTCTTATCATCTTTCGATTTAGATTTGGACTTTTTCTTACCCTCTTCCTGTGCTGGTTCATCGGTCTTCCCTTCATCTTCTTTGGGATCATCATTCGACGAATCGCCGGGCAAGTCAGACGGGGATTTTTCAATTTCTCGAGATTTGTTCCCTCGCTGGGGTTTTTTAGCAGCCAAAGTAACCTATGATGAAATGTCAAATTAAAATTGTGATTATTTCAATCGGAGTTGTTTCACTTACCGCCAATATCGCAAAGGCTACAATAAATAAAACAGTTGTCCTCATTTTGTATTATGAATACACTATTGACAGCGTAGGCACTATAGTAATTAACAACTAGTAAATTTTGCGTAACATTATATAGTATGCACACAAGATCATCCAAGTGTTTATCACAATGTCAAATTTCAATACATTTTTTAATGAACAGATGAAAATTGGTGTATGCAATTAAACTTTACATACAAAGCAAGCAATCCATCACTGCAAGCACCAACTTTTTTCCTATGGTACTAACGACATATCTCCTCATTAAGCGACTGTCGTTGATGACTTCACAATATTTGTTTGAAATACGACAGTTTTTACCATTTGTTCATTAAAACTATCAGCTATTAAATAAGCTCCCTGTTCCTTGTTATCCATCTACGAGAAACACCCAATACTAGACGGTTTTGAAATAACGGATACGATTTGATGAGAAGGTAATAGGTATCTATGGAAATCATACAGATTTTCTTGTTCTCTTTCCCGATTGAGGTAAGAAGTTTTAAATTTGTCCTTGAAATACTCGTTCATCAGAGGTCAATTTTTAATAGATCAGCTTGGGCCATCCGAGAGATGAATCTTTCATACAACAAGAGGAAACAAGCAGTTCAAATTTTTCAGTTGATTCAGAAAAGCCATTTAAACCAGAGGATATTAATTTGGAAGACAATGACGAATATCGTTTAACAGATCTTCCTGATAAAGATTTAAACTATTCACTTTCAAATCACGAACCACAGAAACTCATGGATATTGGCTTGAAAAATCCAGAGCAGCTGAGACCTGCGGATATTAGATTGAAAAACGCTGCTCAAAAACGTTTGATAGATTTTCATAATGCTGCCGCTAATATCGAATCATCGAGTAGTTTAAGCTTTTCAAATGATTCAGTTAGGCCGTTGAAATCAAAAGATATATATTTGGATGATGATGTTGAATATAATTTATTAAATCCTCACAATAGAAGTGCTTCGAGAGATTCAAACAATGAGCCATTAAAACTTGTTGATATCAAATTGAGACACACTGCTGCAGACAATTTGATAAATCCTAATGATGGGGCAGCAAATACTGATGGATCAACAGCTATTAAAGATTATTGGAGCGAAAAATTTGCATCATTAATTAGAAAAACTATAACGAATCTACTTTCAGTTTCTAATTCGCAAGCGTTATCTTTTCTTCTCACTCTAATTCCTTTATTTCCTCCAGCTGCATTGATAGGAAGTTTTATCATGGTGATTTTGTCAATCCTGCAGAATCCAATAATGTTAAAGTTCATGCAAAGTTTAATACCTCAAATGAAACCTTTAGCAGATGTTTCAAGTAGAACAGAGATTCCGGAGAATCTGACGGATTTTAATAACATGAGTATAAAGACAAGCGGGTTGGATTTCATGAAAGAAGCGGCCACATACAGCTCTAAATTAGGTGATATAGCTTTGAAGAAAACAAATCTCAAGTCCATTACTCCAAATGATTTAAATACACTGAGGAATTCAATATCCATCCAAAACAGGAAACGATTATTGAATGATCACGATACATAACTTAATCTGGGCATTTAATAGCATTGAAATGATGGGTAAAGTGCCCCCAAAAACTTCTGAGGATTCAATTTTTTTTCGAATCATCATTACGATTTAATAATAAAGTCATTTTGGCATTTCTATTTGATTGATTTCTTCATCGACGTGTAACGAAGTTGTCATGGTAAAATAGATGACCATTTCTGAAAGGGCGTAGTGAATTCTCATTTGCAATATTTTATGTTCCCTACAAAAAAGAAAGGATAACGCTTTTTTTCAATAATTTTGTCAAATGATGTGCCTAAATTTTGTACAAAGATTCTCATCAACAGTAAAAAAAAAATCAACATAATGTCAATTAAAAGTTATAATCGGTATTGATTAGTAAACCTCTTAATGGGAACTCTCGTTACTCATAAATGTATACCAGTTATTTTATTGAGTTGTGATATCAAATGTTTTTCTCGATCAGTATTAAGAAGATAACGGAGGTTTAAAAGAGATCTTGTTCTTTCAAGGTCTGTAACTTTATGTCCAGAATGAGACTTCGATGATGGACGATACGTCTTCGACGTTTTAGGCGGAAGATGTTTTCTTGCACCGACACCACGACTTCTTTGCGCTGAACGTCTTCCTAGGACACTCAAACTAATACCGTCAGAATCGTTCTGCAACAACTTTTTATCATACGTTTTTCCTCGTTTTTGAAAAGGTTTCAAGTTTTTGCTATCATCATCGCTACCACTTTCACCACCATCATCATCGTCATTTGTTTTGAGAGCGAAAGTATACGAAGGTTTTCTTTTTCTCCTATTCCGAGAGTCGTTTATGTTCCAGTTTCTACTGTCAGCTTCACTTCGATTCTGGAAATTTTTCAATGGAATACCGCTAAATTTTCTATTACGACCATTATTTAAACGTTTCCCAGAGAAGCGTAGCAAAGGTTGAGAAGGTGATGGGGGGTGAGGTCGTTTCCGTTGTTTAAAATTATCAAGTGGCATAGGAAAATCGTCATCAATATCACTTTCTTCATCAGAGTTGATTAATCTACCATCTTCATCTTCAGAATTGGATCCATAAATATCCTCATCAGTGAGCTCTTCATCAAGAAGTTCATTGTCAGATTGTACATCATCATCAGACAGGTCGTCATATAGGTTATTTGATGGTTTTTTAATTTTACGTTTCCTGAAAGCATTGGAATCTGTCTCGAAGAACGTTTTCTTACGTGGTTTCTTTTTTTTTAGAGCTGAAGATGTCCTTGAGTTATTATTTTGTTTAAGATTTTTTTTAGTATTTCGAGTTTTTTTTTGAGATTTCTTTATTGAATTAGTAAGCTCGTCATCTGAATCAAATTCTTCATTATCATCATCATCATCATCATCATCATCGTCATCGTCATCGTCATCGTTATCGCCAGTGAGCTCGTCTTCATCAGGTAGTTCAACATTTTGATCATCGTCAGAGGATTCGTCATCCTCAGCATTACTTAAAGATGCTGGTTCTGCGATTGCTCGTTTCTTTTTTCTAGGAGGTAAAGATGTTCTTGAAGGAGTTTTCTGTTTGGGATTCTTATTAGTACCCAAAGCCTTCTCCATAGAGGGTTTATTGGTAGTTTTCTTTTTAATTTTTTTTGATCTAACATCTGAATTGGATTCTTCATCAGATAGTTCCGATTGCGATTCATCTGATTGTTCATCATCATCCATCTCATCTAATGGCATTGACTTCGCAGTTTGTCGTTTCTTTGTTTTTGATGGTGACGTAACATTATCAGCATTTTTCATGGGCTGAAATACTTCGTCATCTTCAGATTCTTCTGAATCTACTTCACTGGCCTTGTCCTTTTCATTTGCCTCTTTTTCATCGACTGACGGATTTTTTTTGTTTGTTATTCCATTTGATTTTTGTTTATTTGGTTTCTTGACTTCATCTGATGCTTCATTTGCATCAATTTTATCTTTACGCTTTTTTTTTTCTTTGTCACCCTTCGGATTTCTCGATATCTCATTTGATTCGGAAGAATTTTCATCAATAATTGGTGCTTCATTAGTTATTTCGTTTTCATTTTTAGAAACATCAGGTTTTGAAGGTTCATTTTTTTCTTTTTTAGGCTTTGAAGTCTTTTTCCTTCGTTTTTCACCGGCTGTAGTTTCGTCAGATGGATCATTTGAAATATCTGATCTACCAGGTTCCAAGTCAGCATTTGGCTCATTTGATTCGGAAGCATTTTCATCAATAACTGGTGCTTCATTAGTTATTTCGTTTTCGTTTTTAGAAACATCAGGTTTTGACGGTTCATTTTTTTCTTTTTTAGGCTTTGAAGTCTTTTTCCTCCGTTTTTCACCGGCTGTAGTTTCATCAGATGGATCATTTGAAATATTTGATCTATCAGGTTCCAAGTCAGCATTTGGTTCATTATTTACAGGCATATCTTCAGCAGGTGCTTTTGAAATTTTTGATTTCTTTTTATTAACTTTTGTTGCTGGTTCTTTTTCAGCCAAGTCATCATCCTTTGATGGCTTTTTCACTGATTTTTCACTTAGCGGCCTATCTGCTGATGGTTCTTTCAACTGTTCCAAGTTTCCCATACTAGGTTGTTGAGATCCATTTGCCGCAGGTTCTTCGTTTTCAGGTTTATCATTTATGGGCACTTTTGAAATTTTCGATTTCTTTTTTGTAGCATTTGTTGTTGGGTCTTTTTTATTGGAATCGCTATTCGTAGATGGTTTTTTATCCGCAGATGGTTCTTGCGATTGCTCCGAATTTCCTACGCTAGCTTGTTGCGATTCATTTGTGGCAGGTTCCTGTGCATGTTCATCGTCCACGGATGGTTTTGAAACTTTCGATTTCTTTCTACTAGCATTTGTTGTTGGTTCTTTCTCAGCCGAGTCATTACCCTTTGCCTTTTTTAATGGTTCTTCGTTTACACGCTTATCTGTAGGGGCATTATCGAGTTTATCTGGCTTTTTTCCAGGTGGAGTATTGTTTTCATCTCCATTAGATGGATCATCAGACGATGTAAGCGAGTTATTTGCACCATCTTTGCTTTCTGATGACTGTGATGCAAGTTTTCCATTTTCTGATTCTTTTTCCGTTGGCGGAAAATTCTCGGATTTTTTTTTCAAATCAGCTGTATTGTTAGTTGACTTTTCAACTGATTCAGGAATATTTCCAGTACTGTTTTCAACTTTTCCAGTAGCATCGTCGTCCGCTTTCTTTTCATTTTTGGGGGAATTTTTAGGCGTTTTGGGATTTTTTTTGCTTGGTGTAGTTTGTTTTGAATTTTCTCGGTCATTTTTGGCAGCATCTGATGAAGGAGATTTTCCTTGCAATTTTTTATTAGGATTTACGTTTCCTTGATCATCGGAATTATTCTCGTTTTTTTTCGCTTCTTTAGCATTTTCGCCTACCTCGGGTTGGGAGGATTCCCTTTCCAAGTTGGTTGAGTTAGGGGATACGTTTGAAGGTGGTTCCGCGACATCTTCTTGTGCGTTAGGGGTATTGGAAGTGGGTTCCTGAGGCGACTCAGTTTTCTTATTTCCCCTTTTGTTTTTTTTTCCAGATTTTTCGGGACTGCTTTCTTTTCCATCTAAAGACTGCGGCGCAATCTTTTCGTCGCTTTTTGGTTGTTGATTTGTGGTTGAGTTAGGGGATACGTTTGAAGGTGGTTCCGCAACATCTTCTTGTGCGTTAGGAGTGTTAGAAGTGGGCTCCTGAGGCGACTCAGTTTTCTTATTTCCCCTTTTGTTTTTTTTTCCAGATTTTTCGGGACTGCTTTCTTTTCCATCTAAAGACTGCGGAGCAATGTTTTCGTCGCCTTTTGGTTTTTGATTTGTTTTCAAATCACTACTTCGTTTTTTTGTAGGGGGCTCTTGATCTACAATATTTTCACTTCCAACAACTTTACTTGAGTCATCTTTTTGTTCTCCGTTTCCATCATTTGAAGATGCTCCTTTGGACAATGTATTCAAATTATTCGTTTGTTTTTCGTTTTCATCTTTAGCAATTGTTCTTTCTTTGGAGGGTGGTGGTGAAGCACTTTCCTAGAGAAAAATGTAGCGCGCGCTGAATTATCATAATGGAATTATATGAAAAAAATGCATGAAATTTGAAACAATACATACCCTGAAAAAAACTAATGCTACAAAAATGATCAAGAAACTCGCTTTCATGTTATTTGATTTCGTATATAGATTTCAAAATGAGCATTCATTGATGCCTTCGTTGAGCACAAATGTTAAATTAAGGGTAGATGCAATATAACGACAATATTGTATCATTAACGAACTTCTCTTCTCATTAAAAATTGCGAAATTCTCGTTCTCAATTACCGAAACGACCAACTGGCACACATACCTCAATTTCCAATCAACGAAAACTTTTTATTGCAAATTTAAGGCGCTAATGAAGGTTCAGAAATATTGTGTGGCGGGGATCTTTCATTTTGAAACGCATTTTGAATGCTTATGGTCTAACAATTGAATAACTTCAAACGATTTTACCCATCAAAATCGCTACATGAATAACAAGCAGAAAAATCAAATAGGTATATTGCTCTTTCTGTTTCAGAATTTAGATATTGCTTATTATAACAAATCTTCTAGCTTATTCATTAAATCTGATATTATAAAACTATATCGATCATAAGCTATGGAAGCATCTGAGAGGAATTCGTCAATAAATGAAATTACATCATACAGAATTTCGATAATCCACTGTGGTAATATAGTGAATACATTTTCGACAACAAACATAATTTTTTGTAAGTCATTTGAATTACTTTGTGATAAATTGGAAGCAACGTCATCGTGCTGAGAGGTTTCAGCTTCATGGGAATGAACTACAGAATCTCGGTTTGAATTATCTGTATTCGACAATGATTCATTAGGTCTAGTTGGAGATTCCAGAGGTTGAGGTGTTACCAGGATAAACTGAATGAAAAGAAAATACGAGTTGCAAAAAAATCAAATTAACCTCTTGAATAATTACAAAGTAAATTGAATGTTCATCTACAAACTTGAAAGATTTGAGAAATGAGTAAAAATGTTGAGAACTTATTCATTTTTGATTTATCGTCGTATGTCGTTTGAAACTGGAAAAGTACAACATTAACAGGTTCTTCAACTGAAAAGTCAACTGTACACAAATTTTTCGTATCCACCAAATTACTACAAGTAAATTAAAGGAAAACAGCTGGGTTACCAGATTCACATATGGAAATCATTAATCGAATGATCTCATCTAGTGCGTTTCAAAATTATCAAACAGACACTTTGAATTGCTAACCAAACATGAAAAATCCTACGGTTCATATATGAAATTTTTTCAGGTAATTTTTGGTTTTTTCAAAAACTTGGGGAGGAGGCGCTGAAATGTCGAAAATTTGGTTTTCGCAGCATAACTCCCCTTCTATGGGACCAAAAAGATTCAAATTTTGGATTTGAGGGTTGAATACGATTTAAAGAAAATTACTATTTCAAAATTTTTATATCTCAATTCCAGCATCACCCCCCCCCCCCCATTTCTGCTTTTAAAATTTGCCCTTTGCTATATTTTTTGCGCCAAGCGTAGATCAAGAGCTTTCATTAAAAAAATCAGCTTCCTAATCATATTAGGAACTGAATGAAAGCGTGATGAACTTTTTTGCTTGTAGCTTAAATCAACAAAAAAAATATACAAAAAATTTATTAAAAAAATATAATTGAATAACATAAAACAATTGAAACATTGGTTAAGATTACTCGACTTGGGTCAGTCAGTCACTCACTCACTCACACGTCTGGGACTTAATCTACCTTTCGACAAATAAGAACCCAGTTTACCGCATGATGCAAGAATTAGACCAATAAATGGAGGCGATGGTCTTAAAGGTCGGCTCAAATATTCGGGATGAAACTGAACCGCCACGTAGAAAGGATGATTCTTTTCTGACAACTCTAGCATCTCCATGCGTTCTTTTGATTCATCAGTTCCTGATTTTTACGTGATTTTTATAAAACGTCGACCTATTATATTTCTAACATACTTAGTAATAAACAACTTACCAACAAAGTTCATTCCCGCAGCTTCCAGCTCTGGGACATATATTCTATTCACTTCATACCTATGTCTATGCCTTTCTTCGACTACTTCCTTTTGATTATACAATTTGACTAAAAATAGAAAACATTGCTTTGATAAAATTTAAAAAATTGCACAACAATTCACAAAATATATCCTTACATAGAATCGAAGCATCTTTGTGTTGCTTCGTGAAAAAAGTTTTCTTTTTTCCTAATCGCATCGTTCCACCCATCTGACCTGTATTATGTTCTGGCATGTCAATAATAACGTATTCTTTGTTAACAGAGTTCGTATTCGTTTTGGATTTCAGGCCATTATCACGAGATGCTTCTTCGGCTAACTGTTCGGTTTCGTTTCTAAATTCGGCGCTATCTGCGATATCTGCCTTTTGTAGAACATTTCTAAAAGAGAATAAACAAGCGTGTAATTTCAAGGCAGAAAATAAAGCACTACAATTCGCATCGTCTTACTTGGTAAATTCGATAACTGCGGCTTGTAAACCTAAGCATATTCCTAAAAATGGTATTTTTTTCTTCCTGCAATAATTGCAAGCGGCGATTTTCCCTTCAATTCCTCGTTTTCCAAACCCACCGGGAACGAGTACACCTCTGTGGATATAGACTGAATAAATGCTTCGTCGAATGCTGATTAGAATTACAAGATCAAACTACTTACTGGCTACCACATAGTTTCGTCCATGCATCGAGATATAGTAATGGTTGTTCTTCTTTAGTACTTTCGTTCAGGTCTTCCGCTTCGATGTACTATGGCAAACAGTGATAAACATATTAAGGGATTTTTTTAATTTGAAATATTCTCTATTATTTCCAGTGAACTTACTACTATATTCAATTTATATCCTGCGAATATAGAAGCATGTTGTAACGCTCTAGACACTGAAGCGTAGGAATCTTGTAATTTGGTATATTTGCCCACAATAGCGATGTTCACTTCGTCGCGCAGTTTTTCAACACTACAACAATTACGTGTAAATTAGTAAAAGATTGATGTAAACGATTGAAGCGAGGTAACAAGGGTGAATATCAAGCATCAAATATCAAAAACTTTTCATGCAGCGAAAAAATGAAACAACCCTATGTAGAGGGGTATGGAAAATTTTACCGCACCAAGCAACCCCAAAAAGTGCCACCCCACCTCATACCTGTCGATCATTAAATAATGGGAAAAGAGGGTATTTTTATGGAGGGAAATGCAGATGACCGCGAGGGCACTTGAATTTATTACTTTTCATCATGACGCAGGTCAGTGAAAATTTTGAAAAAATATTTATATCATTTGGGAGTCAAAAGGGCACCTACCATCGAAGTTTGAAAGTTTTCACTCAGCAGGGCTATAGTTGAATAAAAATAAATAAGTTATAAAACGTATTTTGGTGGGGGTAAAATTGTAATGGGGGTTGTAAATTTTCGTGTATACACCTTACATAAAGATCTACCACATACCTCAATTTCAACCTCCCCCCTCCTACTATTTTTGAAAAAAAATTCCTAAATTAAGAATTTTCTCTCAAAAAGGGGTGGGAGTAGGGGTCTGAAATTTTGGTCATGAACGTATCTCAGCAGTACCTAACCACCACCTTAATTTCAAATACTTACTTGGACGCCAACTGCTTCCATTGTTCCATGAAATCCAACGATTCTGGGTACTTCATAATATCCAATTTCAACTTCGAGCTGAATAACTGGACTATACCCTGAGCTTCGATCACAACAGGTACTTTATAAATGGAACTCAAATCGTGAATGCATATCACCTAGAAGGAAAAAACAACGGATTTCATGAATGGATCTTGAAAACTCGCGTTAAGTAGTACCTCTTCGGGTCGGACATGACAGAAATTGGATATTTTCTCCTGAATCTCATTACTAATTGGTGTTTCACTCCTACAAACAATTATATCAGGTGATAAACCCAAACTCCTCAACTCTCGAACACTGCTTTGCGTTGGTTTTGATTTATGCTCTCCGGTTGATTTGGGCTGTAGAAAAGGGCTAAATTGTAAATATCTACAAAAGTGGTTGAAACATGAAACTCGAATGATACTTCACCTGAGGGACTAACGATACATGAACCAAACAAAAATTATCCTTTCCAACTTTAAATTGAAATTGTCGGAATGCCTCTACAAAAGGCATACCTTCAATGTCACCGATTGTACCACCAAGTTCGATAATGCACACCTAATTACAAAAGGAACCTATTAATTACGAGACATTTTTACGAGCAGCCGACTGAAAATCAATGTTCAATTACTTCGGGCTTTCTTCCATCTCCATAAATTGGCTTTTGTGCGACATTTGACACCCATTCTTGAATAGCATCAGTGATATGGGGCACCACTAAATAATAAAATTGTATTAATATCGTTCGAAGATGAAAAGTCACTTGATGATTGGAACTCTTACCTTGAACAGTTTTACCCAAATACTTCCCCTTCCTTTCCCTTTGGATCACTTTTTGATATATTTTTCCTGTGGTGATATTATTCTCATTGTAAAGGGTCGCATCTAAAAATCGCTCGTAGTTTCCTAGATCTAAATCTACTTCACTGCCATCGTCCAAGACGTACACTTCACCTGAAAGGATGTTTCATTATGGTTACAAGGGGAATTTGAAAGATCTAAATCAGAATACCATATCGCATCGCTTACCGTGCTCGTAAGGTGAAAAAGTTCCAGCGTCGATATTAATGTAAGGATCTATCTTAATTACCGTAACGCATAATCCGCAAGATTTCAATATGGTCCCAAACGAGCTAGCGATGATTCCTTTGCCAACTCCGCTTATGACGCCTCCAGTCACTAGGATGTATTTCATGTTAAGAACGATGTCTCTAAAAAGCAAACAATGAAATAAGCGACGACTAGACGAGTAATTTGATTAAGAAATAATATTGAACTTCGTCGATAGGTAATTCAATAAAGAATGAGGAAGAAGGAATTTTAATGCTATTAAGTACCCGAGAATTGCTATCTTTAAATCAATAAACGAACTGCGCGCAATCAGTAGGTATACAAAAAATCAACGCAACGCTATTTAATGTCAACCAAACCAAAGAAAAATTTCGTAAAGATTATAACACGTATCTCGATCCTAATTAAACGATTTATCAATTTCCTAATCACGGAGGATTTCAAAACGTTACATTACTCACCACAAATCTGATAATCATCGAATTAAACCCACTTTTTCAATTTTAAAAAACTCGTTAATAAAAATACGAAGATAGCCTCTAACTAACAATATTCACTTCTGAAGTTGAGAAACACATGTTGAAAAGGCGCTCAATTTTAATAATGCTTTTTTCGGCGTGAGTGATTAGACGAACGCATGCGACGATAGTGTTTCTCCGCGGCGCTAAGAAGATCGGATCGATGCCGGTGCACGTCAAACCACATGACATCACTTGAACGTTGAAAGTTCATGGATGTATAGTGATAATCTGGATATAACCGTTTTCTGCTTCAATTTCTCGTATTTACGGCGCAAGAACGCAATTTAATTAACAGCTAAGCTACGCGAACGGTCGTTCCAATAATACCGGAGTAACATATCAGGAAAACATTAATAATTCATTTAAAAAAATACCAATTGATTATACGCTGGTTTCAAATTGATTGGAAGGTCATTTCAAGCGCAATAAGTACATTGATCGATTACAGAGGCTTTGAAAAAACTAGTAGAGAACGATAATGAACGTTCTTATGTACAGCGACCCGCTCCTGTCATAATGTTTTCCCAAAACATCTCAATCAATTTAAAATTTTTTTCGATTCTTTTTTTGATTTACATTGTAGATAGCAATCTTTGATCCTGACTGTTGAGACTTTTTGAAAATTTTATTTTCAATCGTTTTCATTCATGTTCAAAGTTTCAATGTTCAAATCCAATTTATCATTTAATTAATTTAAAATATTTCAATAGTCAGGATTTCAAAATCACGTAAACTATCCAATGAAACAAATTTCATCAAAATCCATGCAATATTCATGGAAATATCTTGGGGAAAAGTTTGCACTGATAAGAGAAAAAAGTGTAAACACAGAGCACACCCTTAAACAGAAACCAAGTGTAGGTAAAAATTTGTGAATTGTCCACCGACTGAAATGACGTCACTGGAGGAAGCGCAAACATGTAGGTAATGATTCAACACGCGTTTAAATGATGAAGAATAGAGCGTATTTATAAATTATTTTTTTTTTTACAAAAACAAAGGGTTGTAGGAAATTTTTTGTAGGAACTAATGTTTTAGAACATAAAAAATTCTATAAGACGAAATCAAAAAATAATTTTTTCTTTCAAAATTCAAAATTTTACTTAGTTTAAAACATCTAAATTCCAATTTTACAAGAAGGAATATGCATGTTATGGTATTTTTTGATTGTTTTGAAATGATTTGAGAGAAAAACCTTTGAAACAAAATTTGTTGGAAATTTTGCGACGAGCTTTTTCTATTATGAACATTTTTTTTATATTATCAGTTTTCGTTGTGATTTTATCATATTATTAATACCCTAAACAAAGTTCCACTAGGGGGAATTTTTGTGAAGTCCAAGATTGTTTGAGAGAAAAACTTGATAAATATTATTTTCGTATCTCATTAAATTTCGCCATAATTTTACCATATTGTCAGCATCGCAAACAAAATTACACAATAGGGGCATTTTTGTGAGGTTTGGGATGACTTGAAAAAAAATAATTTTGGAACAAAACTTGTTGGAAGTTATATAAAATTGTTTTTTATGATGAAAATTTTTTTTTAAATCCCATTACATTTCCTTAAATTTTTCCATAACGTCAGAGTAATTAAAAATACAAAATAAAATAATACAATAAATATCAAAGTTATTACAAAAATTGAATAATCTGTAAAAATTATACCTACAAGTTGCAAAAAATGAATTTTGAAAGAAAAAATTATTTTTTGATTTCATCTCACAGAATTTTTTATCCTCTAAAGCATTAGTCCTTGCAAAAAATTTCCCACAGCTCTAGGTTTTTGTAAAAAAAAAAATGATTTATAAATACGCTCTATTCTTCTCCATTTAAACGTGGAGTTGCTTTCCTCCAGTGGCCCCTTGGTGCAGTAAATTATTGAGGAGTCCCGAGACCTGAATCATATTCCCAGAATGACACGTGAAACCCAACTTAATCGCTCTTTGAGGAAGTATCTAGGTCTGAGAAAACGAAATATTTGAAATGGGTAGATAGAGATACAAGTGGATGTTTGGTACTTGAGACGAATGGCACAGTGGATAAAAAATTTTCATGGTTTTTCAAAGGCCATAATCTTGCAAGCAGGCCAGTTAGGCCTTAAAAAACTAAAATTGAAGGGTTGTTGGGTATCTTTGAGATAGGTTCATGACCAAAATTTCAACCCCCACCGTGACTCTTTTTCAAGAAAAAAATTTATAATTGAAAAACAGATAAGAATTTTTTCCTCTGAAATGGGAAAGGGTTGACGGTTTATTAATGATTCGATACACATTGAAGCTCAGCGAATACACGTCATCCCTGTACACCAAAATACATGCAATACGCTCGACACAATGACGCTGCAACGTTTCACCTCTTGCTACGACGATCCGTTGCTTTCGTTCACGCAACCTTTCCACATAATTCCTTGTACGAGCGTGCGTACATAATTTCAAAGTCATTTAAATAAATGGAGTCATCAAGTTTAAAATCGCGCCGTTACAGTCGGTCTAGTAGTAGTGTGTTCTTCGATAGTGTTTGAAATGGAAACGTTTTCTGTTACAAATAAACCGGTTTCGCTTTAATTTCAGTTATAATTGTGTCGGGAAGTTAATTTTTGGTTCATCATTATCAGTCGTTTACCGGTAAGTTTTAAAATACTCGCGATTGCTACAAATAGTTCGGCGTGTTTTTCTAACCCCTTTCAAGTGTTTTATTTCCTCTTAAATATTTTTAAATGTACGTTTCAAATAGGAAAGTGTTTCAACTCTAAAATGACCAGATTTTTTTCTTGTTTTCGATTTTAAAAATGTTCTTAATTTATTACCGAGTATTTCGATAACGTAAAAATATTACTGAAATGTTTTACTTCAATCGAATACTCGAGTTTTTTCTCTCTCTTTTTTTTGCATATTTATTCGCTGTTATGTTTTTTTAATGGAATTTTTGCCTTAAATTTTCTTCCTTTATCATGATTTCAATTTCGTCGTAAACGTTGTTGTAATCCGTAAATTTGTTTTTTTTTTTCGTATTTCTCACTCCCCTTGTTTTAAATTGGGAAGGAAAGAAGCCACAAAATACGTTACGATGAGGGACTCTGGGCAGATGTAAAAGTACCATAACAATTGAGAAGATGATCAACTCGAGAGTTATAAAATTAAAAATAATTTAATTTTTTCTAACGGTTCGTAGCTCGTTTAACACGTAAATATGTACCGACTATCTCGATGGCATGTGTGATTCTACATACACATTACACCGACGAATATATCTCGTCAACACGAGGCGTGACACATTTGATAATTGATATACGTACAAACGCAGGAAATGAATACTGAATCAGTTTGAAATCTAGCAAGACAGAGAGAGAGAGAAGGGCAGCGAGTAAGAGACGACGCTACCGTTACAATATGTGCAAAAATTCAAAAGCGGAAATTCCTCGTAATGCATTTAAGTAGAAGTCCGCTAACTGTGCATAAATTTAAGTTGGTACCTAATTTTCACGTATCCTTCTAACTTCGCGAAATGTATACGGCTTCTGGGCGAGATTACGCCGTCGTATCCGAATTTCGTGTGATCTTGAATTTTCGAATATTTTATTAATTTGTGTAATAATCACACTGACTCACAGGCATTTGATTACCGTCTGGAAATCGAAGGATTACTACATTAAAATTAACCGGTTTTTAAACCGGTTTAAACCAACTTGAGATTACGCTGAGTTCTCTAAAGAGGATCATCGAGTGTTAACGGTGGCTTCATTCACCTACATTATACGTGAATTTTTTCGGGAATATTATCTCTTCTGCTGAACACTTTTTGACATAAATTCTTCGCATTTAAGACGGGGTTACCACACATATAATACTGATTTAACTTCAAAAGGGGATTAATTTTTAAGAAAACCTATACCTTCTCATTTCATCATTTTTCGTACTCCAAGAAATATTCGTATATTCGTCCAGTTGGAAAATACTAATTAAAATTGAGCAACATCATCGAGTAAATTCTCAGTATATGACATATCTCCTCATAAAAACGTTTCGCTTAAATGAATCGCAATAAGTTTCGTGTACGTTTACAGCTCGCGGTACTAATCGAGTGAAAAACTATAAAATTTCGATCGCGTAAACAACGAAGATTATTGTAAAAAAAAAAAAAATGTACAGTATATCTAGGTCATAAGCGGGAATCGCACTTGTGCTAATAAATTCATAAACATAAGTAATTAATACGCAACGGCGGCGGAGGCAGCAACGACGACGACATATTCAACTCATAACGAGTGTCCTGGTGAAAAAATTCCTTGATCTCGAATAGGTACGTAACGTATAACACCTCACTTCTTTTCGCCCTTTCGCCATCGTATCGTTTATCTAAATCGCTTATTCGATCTAATACGAAAGGTAAATTTTAATATTTGCAATATTCTAATTTTCAAGGTCACTCAAGCGAAATATACCCGTAGTCGTAATTTGCCGACGCGAAGTGAGAGATTTTTTGCATTAAAAATCAATTAACGAGATGATTAATATTTATAAAATTTCGAATATAAATGGGTAAAAATATTATGTGTATTTTGGGATTTACGTACTACGAGTATAATATTCGTTTGTATTTACGTAGCACGTAACTTCGTCATTGGTATCGGCGTAGTTATTGGTTACCGTTTGGTTTTTTTGATAAAATAAAACATTCCTTTGAACGATTCGCTATCGGTAATTTTACATTTGACGCTCGCGCTATGTATCTTTACGAATTCAAGTAATACAAAGTAGGTGTGATTTTGATAGCTAAAGCACGTATTGTAGAAATAATTAAATAAAAAAAAGAAGCAAAAAGAGATAAAATTATACCCATTGAACACGTCCGGTCGTAGGAGAAAATGAAGCAAAGATACCCTTACGTACAAATAAAAGCCCGTATATTTTTTTCTAATTGAGGGTACGCGGAGTCGAAAAAAAAAGCACGTGTTTGTAAAGACGAAGGCGACGACAGTGAACGGCGAAAAATTGATAATTGACGTTCAAGGATGCGGAGCAGTAATACGCAGGTAGACGAACGGCGTCTATGGATATCACCATTGTACGTAGGTACAATGTGCCATAAACGCGCGTGCTTTAATCAAGCGTTTCCTGTTTTGTGAACGAGAGAAAAAAAATCTCAAGCCGGTAAAATTCACCGAGTACGAGAGGCCGGAAGCCGAAAACAATGTAATCGATTGGTCAGCGAACCGCTTAACCAAGACGATTTTTGTTTACATTTCTACGCGCAGATTTCGATCGTTGCAAGTTGTACTGTATTATTAATTCGTCGCGTGATCGAGATAGCCCAGTCAATCTGGACATTTTTGGGCCGATTTCGTGAAAAAATTCGAATCCAAAAAATTGTTCATGGAATTGGTCAAGAACACCGTTACGATGAATGTGTTAAAAGTCCTGGGCCGTAAATGGTGTGCTAATTCGTAGAGGGGGTTGGTACCTCAAAAAACCCGTTTTTCAGTGATTTTTTGCATTTATCTCGGCAAAAAAGGCTTTTACGTGAAAAGTAGATCAGTTCGAAATTAAAGTACAAGATGATATCGGAAGAAAATCACTTGCAGGGGGCTGGTACCTCGTAAAAGTATTTTCCAAAAGCATTACGCATTTATATCACCAACGGAATGGTTTTACGTGAAAATGATCGGTGAAAAATTTAATCCGATCAAATAAGTTACAAAACGAACGATAAAAATGAATGGGAGCCGGGAGCTGGTACCTCGATAATTATTTTCACGCAATCTTTCAATTTCTTCGATCTAGGAGCCCACCTGGTGAAAGTGACTTGAAAGGGTTGAAAGGGACCTATCCCAAAAGTTAGTGTATATAGCCCTCTATCCAAAAACACCAGTCTCCCAATCCGTTGTTGCTGCTTTCAAGCACAGCGAAACCTAAAAGTTCGGAGCTTTTAGTGAACTTTTCACTGAAAAATTTGATGGCTGAAAATGAAGCCATTTTGTGAGATTTATTGTAAAATGAGGCAATAGAGAGGATGGACAGTTACCAAAAATTTTCATTACTAAGAGAGAGCCAAAAGGCAAAAGAACATGAAAGACACCAGGGCAAATCCAAAACAAGGCAAAGATCCCACCATCCCACAAAATCTCAAATTATTATTTAAAAAACGACATCAACACAAAATTTACTCCCAATCCAACACTCGAAGTAATTACCTACATACGAATATGAAAAAATTGGTCAACCATCGAAGCACCTAATTCCAAATGAAAGTGCAGGATACAGCCTAGCAAGCTAACAAAGATTTTGTTATAAAAAAAATTAAACTCCAATTCGAAGAAATAAAAAAAATAAGGAGAAAAAATTCATAGAAATTCACATACTAGAATAACATATCAAAAATTAAAAAAAAGAAAGAAAAATACGACGAAGTAAAGCTCGTATATCAAAAAGGAAGTTAGTTTTGGAAATGAAGCGAAGTCTATAAATCAGCATTGGTGATAAGGGATAAGCTTAGACACTCACCACCTCTGTTCTCTTGGAACAAAGTCCAAATTTCTGACCAGAGGGGTCAGTGCCTAAACTGGGACCCGCGAAGTTACTAAATTCGGAAGGGGTGGATCAAAAGGGGTCGTCACGTCAATTGTAGAATATTACCTGAGTCATTTCTATATTTAGAATTTTTAAATCATACGCAAATAACTGTGACTATCTATCAGTAAAATTAATCTGTCGAGAGTACTACACGCACAAGTATCCGTACTTCGTACATATTTCACCTGGGAGGGGAAGAGCAGGGGAGAAGAGATAAGAAACAAGTTTGAATAAAAGGAATAAATTTTGAGTGGAATTGCCTATCAAGAAGAGAAAAATAAATAAATAGATAATACCATGTGGAAAATACAGTCTAAAAATATACAAAATAAAAAAAATTTTTAAGGGGTAGTATTTCTATACCACATTTTCAAGCTGAATCCGAATATGCTGTTCTGCCAACCCCTATGTGCTGCCTAAGGCGTGCCAGACGGAGTAAAAGGGGTGAAAACAATAAAAATCGCGTATTTTTATGGGTAAATTTGAGTTAAAATTGAGGTGGTGCCTAAAACTGGCGCCATTTTGTAGGATTTTTAAACCAGAATCCGAATATGCTGATCCCGTAACCCTAATGATGTGTTATCTGGTTCCGCGCCGGTCATATTAATGTAAATTCTACAAAAATGCGTCACGACCGCTATGTTCAGCTTCTTCTAGCCCCTGTCGCTTCGCGTCAAATTGAGCTAAGAAAATTTTGAAACCACATTTCTCCAGGAAATTACATGTACTTTTTACATAGTACATTTATTTTTTCTTTGAAAATTTTTTCATCACAACAATTTGGCTTTGAACGCAAACGTGGTGCAGATACTTGTTTTTTCAATTTTTTTCCCCTATATCACGGTCTGGCGCCTCTTAGCGTAACTGTAGGATTACGAGACCAGCTATTCGGATTCTGGGTAAAAAATCAAAAACGCGTAATGCTTTTGGAAAATACTTTCACGAGGTACCAGACCCCTTCAAGTGATTTCGCGAATTTGCGCTGCAATTAAGTAGGTAGTAAGTACATAATATATATCGATAATGAAAACGAATGACCAGTAGATTAGATACCTTTACTTCGTTGTCGTCGAGTTTCATCGGTCAATTTTTTTATACGCGTAAAAACCACTCGTAATCGATGTTATGTATATGACCGTAGGAAGACCGCAACCTTGACACGATAACGTTTCATTAAAAAAGGAAAAAGTCTTCGTTTATTGGTGGAATTTTCTTATATTTTCCTGCCCCAAGGAGCCACCCTCTATATCTCTATCTTCGTCTTCGAGTTACATAATATTTCTATACAACAAATAAGACCTGTTTGAAAGTTCCGTATCAATAATTACGCTCGACGTCGAGTACAAGAAGTTTATAGGATGACGCTTTCGGAAAATTGTTGCATTATTTATTCGACTAAACACGAACGTCATGTACTGGCTGAAAACTTTCTGTTCTTTGACATGCGATCGTTACGTGTTTTTTTACTTTTCTTTCGACTGATAGTATTCTATTGAAAAGTAGGTAGACATTTACGTCAACTTTTTCAAATGTTTCACACCGTAAATGCTGTAGTCTTTTTGCACAGTGCATATGCCTTATTCTGTAATAGGCTACATACGCGTATCGCATTCCATTCGCCATTTCTCAATCACATTTTTTTTTGTTTTGAAAAATCTCGCCTTCGCGTTACCATTGACACTGTAACTAGGCATCTGTATACGCCAAATAAACTCTTCCGAAACGACATCGTTCTGCGATCACCTACTCGCCACCGGCTTCACGCATGTTTCGTACGATGACCGTAAATCGTAAGTACACATTATCAAATACACATAAATAAAAGAAAATTTCTGACAAGAGTAGCCAAAAAAAACACTCATAGGGGGAGGATGAGGAGACTTGCAAAAAAGGGTTACACCCCCATTTTGGGGCTTTGGATAATGAAAGTCGTTTTGGTGTCATTTCCGCATAATTCGACCCCCCTGAACACGAATTAGTCATTGGTTTTCCCATTAGAAGGGTAGCACTTGCACAATCGTTACATTTGTGTGTGAAAACATGTGTAATTATAGTGAAAATACCAAGAAAAATAGGATTTATCACAACTCAAGTCAACTCTCAAAGGATAATCCACATTTTAGACATGTTTTCTAATTAATTCGACCCTTCTGAACACTGTTTAGCCATTGGTTTTTCCACCGGAAGCATAGTACTTACGCAATCGTTACATTTGTGGATCAAAAAACGTGCAATTTTGGTGGAAACACGAGGAAATTTTCATTTATCCCATCTCAACTCGTCCCTCGAGGGGTGCTTCACACCAGAAGAAAGAAAGTACGGGTATATACGATCAAAATAATAGAATTCAATTAATGACTTTAAAACTTGTTTTTTTTTTTCACAAAAAAAAGGTACATAATAATAATTAAAAACAGAACACGAACGTCGTACGGGGTAGCATAAATTTTTTGAATTCTCGCGGGAATATTATCAACGCAAGTTATCTAGATCACGTTGTGAGCTCGAAGATCACCGAGGGTAATTACGCATATAGCAAATAAAAATATACATTACTTACAGTACGAACACGTTGAATTAAATTTCACGAAATTAATTTCCATAAAAAAATCAACACTAGTAAACTCGCCTAAAACCTGCATCAAAAGGATCACTTTAAAGATATAGTAGAAAAGTAACCTTATACTTATGGGTTTCAATACGAAAGGGTAGTGCAGCAACAACAGGGTAGAAAACTACCACGAAAAAACCAACCAGTTTTGGTATAATAAAAGGAGTCAGACGTTATCGATAAAACGAAGGCGGTCCATTGTAATGAATTTACAAAACCGAAATTCCTCGCGAGATTACAGAATTGGTTTCCGTTTTTTTGTGCGTTACGTCAATGGTGAAAATAAATTAGAAATAGATGTCGTGTCTAGAAAGAGGTTGATTTTTTTTCACCGAATTACGACCTTGTACCGAATTCGATTGAAAAATTAAAATTAAAATCACGATGGGCAGGGCAATGTGCCTTCTCCGTGTTGAAAATCTACTCGAATATCGTCAAGTAGGTGGGTAAATAATATCGAAGAGTTTATTTTTAAGTCGGATTTTCCGTACGATGAACGGTTTTGCTACGAGTAGAAATACGATCGATGGAATGATCGAGCGAAAAAGTGATTAAATATTGCGATTGCGAACAAGTACAAGAAATAAGAATGATCTTAAAAACGTTTAAGGAAAAAGTAGACGCGATAAGTGTTATCAGCGCGCGAGTTACGAGTACGCGGGTACACGTCGTCGGTTGTCGTCGTTGGGGAGTGATAAGAAATATGGTAATTTTTAGCCCAGTTGTTTTCAAGGTGTATCGAATAATAATTACGTATATGTTGACATGGAGCGTTTGCCATCGCGTAATCTAAAATGTGTGAGAGAATATAAAATCGTACCTACGTCGGAAAACAAGCGATAAGACATGACCGAGTTCGATGCAGGCGATCAACAATCGGGTGCTCGAATAACTCAACATTTTATCGAAGAATTTTATACGTGTACAAGTTGGGTGTTTTTTCGTTGAAAAATACGACAAAACGTTATCACCACAGTTAGTATGCAATACATGATTTACACGAGTATAATGTACTTAGCGTCGCGTCACTAGTACAGGCTTTGCCCCTCACCACCCCCCCACATTTCTTTGCAATGCTCGCTACCGCACACCTTTTTTTTCTATTTATAATAACCCTAATTTGTAATTGATGTTACAAAAATCTTCTCGGCTTTTTGGCTGAAATCTAAATCAGAGCATTATGACAGTCGGGGTAAATTACCGTTATTACGGAAAGGCAAATGACAGAAAAAGTGTTGCAAATGTCATTTTATGATACAATCTTGATAAGTTGCGGTAATTACCGTAAGTTCGCAGTATTTGCGGTAATTTATGGTTAATTTACCGGCAGTATATTGTAATTTACCGTCAATTTTTGTAATTTACCAGTAACTTATGGTAACTTACCAGTAACTTGTGGTAATTTACCAGTAACTTTTGGTAATTTACCGTCAATTTTTGTAATTTACCAGTAACTTATGGTAATTTACCGGTAACTTGTGGTAATTTACCAGTAACTTTTGGTAATTTACCGTCAATTTTTGTAATCTACCAGTAATTCATGGTAATTTACCAATAAGTTATGGTAATTTACCAATAATTTATGGTAATTTACCAGTAATTTATGGTAATTTACCAGTAATTTATGGTAATTTACCGATAATTTATGGTAGTTTACCAGTAATTTATGGTAATTTACTAGCAATTTTTGGTAATTTACCAGTAACTTTTTGTAATTTACCAGTAATTTATGGTAATTTACAAGTAATTTATGGTTATTTACAGATAGTTAATGGTAATTTTTCGGTAATTTATGGTTATTTATGGCTATTTACCGGTAATTTTTGGTAATTTACCGGTAACTTTTTGTAATTTACCAGTAATTTATGGTAATTTACAGGTATGGTAATTTACCGATAATTAATGGTACTTTACAGTAATTTATGGTAATTGAACTTCAATTTTTGTGTACCAGAAATTAAATTTATGTAATTCTCTGGTAATTTACAATAATTTAACCATAATTTGCAGTGATTTACCGTTATTTGGTGTATTTTACCACAAATTTACGGTAATTTACTGTTGATTTACAGTTATCAATGATGGTTTACCATCCATAAGTTTTCGGTTTTTTGGTAACTTATCATCAACATTCCGTATTTACGATAGTTACCCGAAATTTATTATGTTAAAAATTTGACGAAATTCGGTTCACTCGTTCTGGCGTGATGAGGTCACAAAGAGAACGGCTATCATTTTAAATATATAGATGGATTACTACAATAACTAATAAGCACCTACGTTAGTCCAGGGAGTCGAATATTCAGCGAATAAAATAGGTATAGCGCGCTGTTTAGTGGGTAAATAGGTATGAGTACGAGGTATGTAAATTGCAAAATGGTAAATATTGTTGAAACGTCTGCGGCCACCGACACGGCGACGACGAGCGTAGTAGCGCAAGCAATTACCTATTTAATCGAACATAGTCGACGACGCGACGTTTGTCTTCACTCAAAGGGTTTATCGAATACCAACTGGTCGACGTTTAAGCATCGCGTAGACAAATACTGTCGAAGGCAATAATTCATTGCGTTTAATAAGGTAGAAAAACTTCATTAAGGAGAGAAAAAAAATCATACATTTCGTAAGATACGCGATCGTGAAAATGTCAGCGTCGCATTGACGACGCCGACGCCGAAGACAGGCGCGTAAAACATATATGCGTCGACGACGCGACGTTTGTACCTAGTACCTACCTAATTAGATGAGTTTATTATGTCGTGTTTTGTCATAGCCATCAGCATAATATTTACATTACTCTTTCATTGATGACCGAATAAATAAGTAGTTTTGGCGACTGGTGAACGCTCAACGGTCAAATGTACCGAGCAACGAAGACGCAAATAGATACATGACCAAACGATCGTAACGTCATTGAAATACGTCCTATGTGTACTCGTAAATCGAATCTGCACGGTACGTTGCTACCGTTAACGATAAATTCCCATAATCGTCTAATTAATTATTTATCTCGTATCTCAAGGAAATTCAAGGTGCACCTTTGCAGTAGAATTTTTCATTCAGAATTTCAAGCTGCGTGCAACATAACGCTTCGTTGGATTATGATATCCTTTTAGCTTCCTGATCTCTGGAGAGATCGTAAATTCGAAGGTAGAACAGAAGCGTACCCCAAAGTAGTGCCTGTGTTGGGTGTCATTTGGACATTATTCGAGTTTACAGGTAGATAGGATGTTACTTTTATGGCTGAGAGGTGTACATCGAGTGCTTTTTTCGCTCTTCTTTACGAGTGATATTTATTGAAATTTTCGCAAGCTTTATCGAGATTCTATTAGAGATTACTTTTTTTTTGTTTTTTTCAATTTTTCCACGGTGAAAAAATTCACTCCGGGAGGTCGCTCAGTGGGCATATGGACATCACACGAAATCTCTCGAGTTAACAATGTAGCAACAATCTGTACAACTACGATGAATGAAACCAAACAGAAAAAACTCATTAAGGCCTTATAATCGAATCCACCCACTTGGTGCGCAACCAAAGAGCACCGGCCTTCTATCGCTTCGACAGGAAGAACAACGGTGAAAACATAAATATTCGTCCAAATACCTAAATGAATTCCTGGAGCATAGCTCGTGTAAGGAATAACGAGCCACAATCGTGTCAAACAATACGTTTACAATTTACAAAAGCATACGCGCTTATACATATGTCGCCGTCGTCGCAGCGTGGATGGCTTAAACGATGTCACGTGCAACAAGTACCACAATAATTAACTCTCGCTACGGCGAACGCCTACAGTAGGAAATTCAACATTTGCGACCAACAGTCGATTGGAAAATTGACGAATATGAAATTCGTAGAAAGGCGTGTGGGTTATGCTAATGCGCTTCGTCGATACCTTTAGGTGGTAATATAATGTTCCTAGTTCACGCGAGTAAATTACGAAACTCCGAAGTAATCATCGTAAACGTATTGTGTGGTAGCTGTGTGTGCAGATGCAGATGATTCGTAACCTACAACTTGGTCCCGTTTCGCAGCTTTACATAATCTAATTACAATTAATTACGATGCCGCGACGATGTGTCGCAAAAAAATAAACGCGTTCACGTCGATAGAAGGTTATTGGATATTTGGAACCTAAATTAACCCGATATCCGAATTGAGAAGCGAAAAGAAAAAAGAAACTACGTCGAGAACAAATTATCGTCTGCTTTAAGCATATTTTACGTTCATTCTATACTCGCGTTTGCATTCGTCTGTGATAATCATTCAGCGGGGAGTAAACCGAAGGCTGAATGAATTGGTATTTTAAAAGAAGCAACATCGGTAAAATAGCAGTGTCTTGTTACATGCATCACATTGTACGTTTCAGAATTGGAAATATTAACGTAGGCAGAAATTACAGGAATGATTCCCTGCCCTTTTAACGCAGCTGAATCATTCACTTAAGCGCACACTTGTAACCAGCTTCAATTGAACGCGATATCGCAAGTCGTGACGCTTCTTTATTCCTTCATGATGGCTCAGCTGTAAGTGTGCGTTTGAAATTTCAAACTAAAATGATCTGAGGCGACGCGACCAAGGTATTGAGAGTCACTCGAAGGTTCTGTATAAAAAATTTATGCCTAAGGCATAAAACTCACGAGGGGGGCACTGAGAAGTATTAGTAAAATACTAAGAAAAATTAAACTAAGTAACCTAGAATCATATTCAATCGATTTCACCTACAAAAAAAGTACAAAGCACACATTGTCGGGTTGGATTTTAGGGGAAAACAAAAAAGATGCTAATTACAAAATAAAGTTAATACTTTGAATGAAATTACCTAAGGTATAAATGAAGTTCTACTCACCAAATTGAAAATTCCACAAGTTTCATCCTTAAAATGCCACTAATTCACTTGCCCGAAATAACTGCACCACTTCGATGGTCAATATCAAAATGAGCCCCTTTAAATGCGAGAATTTCGAAACCACAAATGCTGTTACATAATTTTACAACTTCCGATCTCCGGCTGAGTCAAAAATCAATTTCGAATACTAATGCAAAACAAAGGCAATTGTCGAAAAAGGTTCATTGTTTAAATGCCTTCACCCCTTTTTTGACGTCACAATTGGCCATTACCCTGACCCTCGCGTCGGTCAAGAAAAAGTGGCTGTAGAAAAAGAGTACTTTGAAGTAATCGTTATGTTTTCTGAGAAAGTAACAGTAGAGAGGGTTCGTAGGAAGAAGTGATGTGGTTTTCAGTGAATTGGGATCGTTGGAGGTCCACTTACTGAGCATTTTACATGAAAAGGGTTATTTTATTGACACAACTGAACATACCTAAATGCCCGTTGCACCATTGGAGTCCGATGAAAGGAAGGTTATTTACAGAAATTTGTACATTTTGTCCAAAGGACGTGTAATAATGACCAAACACAAATAAAACAAATTTACAACAGAAAGTACTTTGGACGTTATAGGATCCACGACGATGCATCTTAATTTTGCAGCAAGCAGCAATAAATTAATGAAATTAACGCTTATATGACTGATTGCGAATTCGGAGCAGACCGTGCCTCTACCTGCAGTATCTATGTTGTTATTCCGTTCCTCGGTGGACGGAATTTCAATCATTGGGAAATGAGCCAAAACTCCTCACAAAGGTGCAAATCTTCAATTTTTTTTATCGAATAAATAACGCAGAAAAAACTTGACGTTCTAAACTGGTGTGCTAATAATCAAAACCAATCGTTAATAACTTGCTAGGATTTTGATAGCTGGTTTCCAAAGTAAAAGAATTGATTGATCAAATAGTTTACCAACGTTGTAGTGCGAGCTCGATGAGTATATCTCCCATTTCTGTTTTTTATTTATTTTTTGGCAACCTCAAGTCATAAAAAAATACCCGTATAAACATTCTACGTAATGTGAAAGGCACGAGTAATTATTTCTATAGAATAACTATAGGTACATTAAAATAGGTTTGAGGGTGATAGAAAAATGTGGGATAATTAATATATTAACAAGTTAATTTTCAACGAATTGCGCATTTCGTCGAATCGTTATATTTATCGAACCCATACATATAGATGTACTTCGTCAGCTGAATGATACGTCGTGAAACGGGTCATTTTATCAATTTATTTCGCCACATTAGCACCGCTGGCGACAACGATATCGATACTGGTGACAACGACCACCATGAAATTCATAGTGTATGCACCTCTACATGTACATACTTAATTACTTATGTAGGTAGTTAGGTACTTAGTAGGCACGCAGATTTCGTACATGCACAGGTACAAGGCATCAGGCCCAACTCCCTCCACCTTTTTTTATAGGTACTTTTTTGCTGTCATAGTACCCCACCCTACCGGAACCGCGTTTCCGCATTACTTCAGGGGGGATACTCCGGCTACATGCTTTTAACATACGATATTGGAAGAGGGAGTATCTACTTCTGCTGGGTGGGCTTCATCCTGTCTCTTTTAACATCTTTTACCAGGTGAAGGACCCTGGCTACTGGCTCAGTTACGCTTCGGTCTTAGGAGTTTGGGCTTCTTCAGGCCTCCTTAATCTTCTTTTTGCTCCTTCGAATGGAGCACCCCGCAAGCCCCCTGGTTACCCATCGTTTATGCAAGCACATCCGGCCCCAGAGGTGGCCTACATGGGCTTTTAGCCTCTTTAACTTCTTCTGGCTTACCAATCAAACAGGTTTCCATCTTATTCAGAGGTTCGGTCTCCCTACGGTTGAGTATGGCAGCGGGGTCTGACCTGCACCACCGCACTCTCTACTGTCCTCTTTTCTACGGCAACTACCTCCGTCTAAGTTCTGCTACATAAAGTACGAACATACGTACACCTGGGTCATCTCTATCGACAGTTATAGATTACTCGATAATTATTCGGTATCGCGGTAAATTAGCGGGATAAAAATACCAGCGAATTTTCTACTACGTTGAGCTAAAAGATTTACAAGTCGTTCCACCTTGGCGTATTGTTCGGTGGCGTAGTATTGCTATTCAAATAAGTATTCCTAATGTCAATTTTGAATAAGCAAATTTGCCAAATACTTAGCAGTCACGCTGACGAGAAGAATTTTCAAATTATCGACTATTGTTTTCTTTTTTACACAAGATACAACGTGTTCATTTTCTCGTTTTTGTACGTGCTTTTGAGAAATTTCACACAGTCGTTGATTAAATTTAATTTCAGCATTGTTAAGGCGTTAATTTTAGTTGAAACGTTCGTTGGTACATATAAAGTACTCGAAGTATGGTGATTCGGTCGATCGTTTGACTATATCTATATCGTACGTATGGTGGCATTGGCGTTTCGTTTTTTTTTTCTACGTTTCCCTCCAATAAAATGAGCCAAGGTATGTAAATTTTATCGATTTTTATCGATTTGTGTATGGTTCGAGGTGCGATTTTCATGGAACGTAGAAACGTTCCGACGCCAATATACTCGTATGCACAAGCACACATACTTCACTTCGCACGCTGCGCGACTTCAAGTACAGCTATGAATTTTGCAGGTATAACAGTGCAGCGTCTACTCGTTCGCACACGAGATGGTTACAGAGTTGTGCATCGACCATCGAGTACGCGATAATCGCGTTTACTTATAAGATTCGTATATAATCTCAAGGTTTATTACATCGCTTCGTACGGTTTATTTAAATATTGTATACGTGAATGGCGAGGTAGTCCTCTGTACTATGTAGTTGTCGAAGTATGTTCGATATTCGATATAGTCATCATTGACCTCGCATTGTATTCTGTCATAACACCGCCGCATACGTCGCCACTTATCCCATAATCCAGATACTCGAAGACTCGCTGAATGCGATCTCGTGACCGTTCGTGACACGTGACGTATCCGAGAGTGTTCCTTTTTCCAATCCAACGCCTCGGGGCAAAAAGTCGCATAAACAATGTCTAGGTACTTGAGATTTCTTTTTAAATTGCCATCGATTTGATTAGCTGGTTCGCGAACCTTCGTTGCCAGATGAAGAAAGGAGCACGGTACAATTGCCATATTATAGTTGATGGCTGGCTATCGGGTTTTTTCATTTGGGGAAACCACTCGACGATAGGACAGCTCGAGCGACGTATTTTTACCAAGAAAATCTCATACCACGAACAGATGCTAAGATGATATTTTCGGTGATTAAGTAAAAACATCTTATAGCTTCAGGCCAGGACGTGGGGTCGATTCGTTTACATTTCTGGTAAACTTTGAAGGAGGCATGACGCGACAGTAACGCCACAGTCGTCATTTCATTAGCGTTATTATCACGATGTTACAAAGGTCGACAATGCGATCAGTTGACCTTAGAGTTGCTCCAATTAATAAGCACAGCGATGGTTTAGGACGCGCTGGTATTACACATGCTACGTAGCCACATACGCGCGTGTCATCAAATCTCATTATTTATCGTGGCCGGCGATAGTTTTCAGTGGTCGTCTCGAATGGCGTTGAAATTCGAGCAAAGAAGGTTGCTCGGTTCGCAGAAGGCGTCCACGAGGACGTATACGTCGTCGCGACTCTCGAGCTCGTAGACTACACTGAGTAACGGCCGGCGGGCGCGTTTGAAATTACGTCGTAAAACGCAAATGACGTGTTTTTGTTTTGACTGATTACAGAAGTAGCGTCGGTAGCGGCGGCTGCGGCGTCGGTAGCTGAACGCTACGAACTCGACAAAAGGCAAGAACGAGAGACGTTTCTGGTTGATTCATATGTTGAAGAAGAAAAGCAGTGCGAAACGCCGACCATGGGCTCCATGTTCCGTAGTGAAGAGATGGCCCTTTGCCAGCTGTTCATTCAACCCGAAGCTGCGTATTCGGCTGTAGCGGCGATGGGCGAAGCGGGCGTGGTTCAGTTCAGAGATGTAAGTACGGCCATCTCGTTCTACGTCTGCGATGCGCGTCCTCTGCGATATGTGTACCTACTCGTATACATACTCGCGTATCACTAATACTAAATACAATATACTCCCGACTCCGCGCTCCTCTTCGTGCTACACCTTTTAACAGATGCGCTACGCCGCGTCGCGCCCATACACTCTATTTACATTTACGCGACACTCGAGCAGTCGAGCAATGAAGCGGCTAAAAAACGCCTAATAGGTGAATCTCGCTTTCGTCGCCGTCAGCGTTTCGCTTTTTTCGGCTCGCAATTATAAATACCCGGCGTCGTTGCTGTCTGAGACATTACGAACGCGAGCGCTTGTACGCGCCCCGATCGCGTTGTTTATTTTAACGCGGCCACGTCGCGACGCGTCGCCCGTAATTATCGCGGTTATGTTTGATTTTCACACCGCCTCGCCTCTTCGCGCTCGCGTTTTCATTCATTTGGTATACAAATAATACCTACGGTCGATTATTTACCATCGAATCGACTCTCGAGTACCTTTATCCGGTTGATAGCCCGCTTCTGTACGGTTTAACTGAACTTATCGTCGCGAGGGCGGACAAGGCGCTACTCGGTTTACCATTACAAACCTTCCGTTTTACGTCGAAGATTCGTCTACGAAGCGAGCACACACGTACATTTCACCGGGTGGTGAATTCGCACAAACCTATGCGCGTATTTAAATAGCGTTAAGGTCGTTTACTCAATACACTCTGCCAAGTAGGTACGGTATCGAATCGAGCATCGCTCATTTTCATAATAGCTTTGAGAAAAACAGAGCCCAGCGTGAAGTACCCGTCGTGGTTGCATTCACCGCTCCCATCAACTTTGCTCGATCATTTTGAGAAACGTGTTGCGGTTTCAGTTCGCCCCTCGTCCGTCACATTCACCGTACACGTACGAAAGCGCTTGACACTGTTCTACGTCGCTAACACCATTCGACCGTGGTGTCGGGTTCAACGTATTTTATTTTTTAGTTTTGGTCTTAAAAAAATAAATTATCATATTTCAATTGAACGCGGAGAAAAGAGATGGCACCGGACACGGCACGAGTAGTTTTTTCATCTTGTCGAGTTCATTCAATGCGTATTCTTCCTTTTTATTTTTCTCCTTCACGTGATCGCGTCATCGTAGCTTCACGCCATTACCGAGTGACCTCTCTCGTCTTCGATATTCGACGGAAATTTTTTCCAAGGATACGTGACATTGAAAAATCAATGAAATATCGCCGATCGATTCAAAGCTCGAGCTTGATGGCCAATAATAGGGGAAGGTGGGGCATTACGGACACGCTATACGCGGATCGTTATAGCACCTTCGTAAATTAATTTTTTGTCAGGCTAAGTGAACAAAGATGTAAATCCATTTTTCTACTACACTCGAGAATTTTTCAAGATTTTTCAATCAATTATTTTCTCCACAATTTTGATTCCCTGGTTGATATAAAACCAACTAAAAATGTAAAAAACATAATAATCATTCATTATAATGAATATTACGATTTCTACTGAAATGTATCAATAGTTATGAATTTTAATTCAAAATTCAAAATTATTGACACATTTGAGCAAAAAAAATATTTTACATGTAACAATGACACATTATTTAAAATTTCATATCAATTTAACAGGGTGTCCATTTTGCTCAAAGCGGTATATTTTGAAAAAAAAGGAGAAAAAATTTAAAAATAAGGTAAAAAGGAAAACAAGTACATCGTTACGCAGAGAAATGTTCAACCTTTTTGAATCTACGTTTATAAAATGATAGTAATTTTCCTTGTTACCTACCTCATCACACCAGAACAAGCGAACCGAATTTTGTAAAAGTTTCGAACATAGTAAATTACCAGTAATTATCGTTAATATAGAAATTTGATGGTAAGTTACCAAAAAACCGCAAATTGATGGTAAATCATCATTGGTTACTAACTGTAAATCAATAGTAAATTACTGTAAATTGGTGGTAAAATATGCAAAATGACGGTAAATTACCATAAATTACTGGTAAATTACCAGTAAATTACCGGTAAACTACCGTAAATTGTCGGTAAATTACTATAAAGTGTCGGTAAATTACCATAAATTACTGGTAAATTACCCGTAAATTACCGGTAAACTACCGTAAATTGTCGGTAAATTACCATAAGTTGTTGGTAAATTACCATAAATTGTCGGTAAATTACCATAAATTACTGGTAAACTACCATAAATTGTCGGTAAATTACCATAAATTACTGGTAAATTACTATAAATTACCATAAATTACCGGTAATTGTGGCAACTTGATAAGATTGTTTTATAAAATGGCATTTTCAACAATTTTGCTGTCATTTGCCCTTCCGTAATAACAGTAATTTACCCCAACTATCAAAACCTTCTTATTTAGACCTCAGCCAAAAGGTCAGGAAGATTTTTGTAACGTCAATTACGATTGAGAGTTGTTATGAATAGGGGTTTGGGGGCAAATCCCCCAAGTAGTAAAGCCAGTGAAGATATAAAATGAAAAATTTATTGAGCTTGACTGCTGAGTTTTTTAATTTCCGTGTGGGTAAAATTATAAGATCACCATTCAGAAATGGTTTTTTTAGCTCATCACTTTTAAATAATTGATATATGCTAATACTGAACTTACATGACCAAAACACATCAAAACGAAACTAGTTATTGCGGTTTTTGCGAGATAGCGCAATTATCCGATTTTTAATTCAAAATGTTCATTTTGGCCCGCATGCCTGTAATGCCCCACCTTCCCCTACTACGTAAATTTCTAATCGCATACAACGAATACTCGTGTTTTCGAATGAAACCCAACGTAACCTGATAATTTTCCCGAAATTCCGTCAAACTCGCTGATAACCCCTTCACATCGAATTGATTATTTTTCTCGTGGGATAAAACATGATTAAGCGGTATAAAAACAAAAAAAAAAAAACATAAAAAAAAACCTTTAATAATCGAAATGTACAGCGCATAGTTGACGAAGCGAGTTCGTCGAAGCACGGGACACGTATTTTTATTTTCATTGCTTTTTTCACGCGATATAAGCGTAATCATGCGAATGCCAAACTTAAAGAATGCTCGTTTGAGAATTACACACCTTTATACAGTAAATTTCGCATTTTTCGTGTACCTTTAATATATGTATACTACGAGTACATACGTAATGTACCACAGTATAGCAGGTATGTAACCATGTATTAGGTCGTATAATGGATATGTCATACTCATGTCATATGCATTGTGCGAATGTAAGCTCGACGCCATAAAACTACACGTATTACGTACAATTGTACCAATGAATGAAGAGACAGGTTTGGATGATGCATTCGCTGGTATCGTCATCGGCACGAAGAACATCGAGAAGAAGAATTGTTCGAGCGATGTAATAACATCGAAAGCAAGGTATCCTTTGCCAATAAACGACTTCGTATGGCGTTTACGCAACGACAATGGTTTTTTTAGCGTTTTCTCATTCGTATTTTTCGTATTGCCATCAAATTGGAATCACGCTATTTCGCGGAATTTCTATTTGATATAATTTTTATATGTTTTGGCGTATTTGAATTTGGCATTCGACAAGTTTGGCATCGTCCGGTAGTTTATTCGATTCAACGTATTTTGCCAAAAATCACGTGAAAATTTCTCGTCCAGGAATATGGCAGAAATGGTGCGATGTATTTTCGAAAAAAAAATCCCATCTTCGCAATGAGGGCGTCCATGCAATACCTAATCTCTGTCTCCGCCTGTTCACCTGTATTTTCCTTCGATTTCGAATAACTAACTCGAGACGAATGCCTGAAGCGGGCTCTTTTCAGATCGATGCAGTATGGTAGGAGGAGGGACCTATAAAGGTGGGGGGGGTTGCGGGCAAATTTTTTGCGCTTCAATTTAGTTGAAAGAAAGGGGCAAGAGACGCCCTGAGGAGAGATATTGTAACCACTGAAAGTGAAGAAAAATTAGTAAGAAACAATTTTGTTTGAAAAATTTACTTATATAAACGCAGTGTGGGGGTGAGACCTATAAGATGGAGGGGTGCGAGAAAATTTTTTGCGCTTCAGTTTTGTTGAAAGAAAAATTGATTGTAAATCCTTTGTGATTACAAATTTTGGTGTATCTTTGATATTTCTCGTAAAAATGTGAGAAAATCAGATTTCCCCTTTTTTCGAAGAACGTTTTCTCAAATTTGAGGAGAGGGGATTGCTCCAAATGGAATTTTTGTAATGACCAAAAATGTAGAGGAGACATCAGGAAACAATTTCGACAGAACGTTTTCTTTTCTAAAATCAATAGGTGGGAAGATATACGCATTTCAAATACTGGGGGGTGGATCCTTGGAAAATGGAGGGACTGAAAAATGGGTACCGTCGCTTAGAATCTTCGTTTTAGTGTATAGAATAAGAATCAACCATAAAATTGCTTTTAACAGCTCGATCGAGCGGACCTCTTTTTTTGTGCATTTAATCTACTACAACGCATAAATCAAAACTTATCTTCCCCATCGATCATCCGATAAGGTTTACCGGTTAATTAGGAAATTGAGACGAAATTTTCATCAGGTAGTCTGAAAGGTAGGATAATTGCGGTAATAAATTACTTTTCGTCGTTGTAATCGATATACGTAGATAATGATCGGACATAAATTGTAATATGTGCTATCGAATTGAAGAAGGTGGGGTTATTTAATGACGTAATGTAATCGACGAACCGGTTCCGTAACCTGCCGCCTCGTCGATGAAATTCTACGAAAAAAAGGTTCTTTTTGCCGATCTTTAAGGCCTTTTTAAAAGCTACGCCGAGTTTCGGGAGATTTTCTTCGACCGTTATTGTCGCGTTGGTGAAAGAAGACGCAGCAACAGCTGGTCAGAGCGTAGCCGCGTATACGTGAAACGTATTTATTCTAATCACGACTGCGAATTAATCGGTAATAATCTGACGTGCGTTTCGCGAAGTCGGCGATTAATATATTATACTCTCGCTGGTGTACATAGTTACTATGGCTAGAGTAACATACATACATATTAATACTCGAGTAGATAAGTGATTGCGTATACGGCGACGACCCTTCGACAATTATTTATATACCTATCGTATTATGTATGTGTACGTATGTAGTAGATATGTACATGTAGGCCTAATGTACGAGTATATGCGCTCGTATTTATAAACAGGGTGCATTAATTCTTCAATCATCGGCAGTAAGTTGATTTTCTCATCGCATTTATACGCGAGATAAACTTAGGTATTTATTTAAAACTGCTTTTATCTTATCTATTCTCAGATAGTAAGCTTTATGTATGTGTTATTGTAATGTACGAGTACGTATACGTAAACGTAACGAAAATACGATTTGTTTCTTTTGTACAGTTGAATTCAGACGTGAATGCATTCCAAAGGAAATTTGTCAGCGAAGTTCGAAGATGCGACGAACTCGAAAGGAAGCTACGATACATCGAGGCCGAAGTGAATAAGGACAAAGTACCAATACCCGAAAGTACCGTCGCTCCGAACGCTCCAAATCCCAGAGAAATTATAGATTTAGAAGTGAGCATTCGCGCCCCAATAAAGTACCTTGTTTCGTTAGAAAATAAACACGAATAATGTTTTCTCAGCGCCACAAAAAGTCACGTCTTCGTCTTCTCAGCCATCGATAGAACGCAGATAAGGCAGTCGTAGTTCTCCGAATTTATCCGTCAGCTCTATAGGTACTTAAGTAGCTAGGTGTAGGTAGGGCTTACCCGTAATTACGAAAGAGGAAAAAATAAAAAAAACGGATACTTGTGAAATGCACTAAGCTAAGCAACCGTAGGTCTGGCTATTTATAGTTTGTAATCACATCGCGCCGTTTCAAGATATTATGTAGATTGTAGATATAAGTTTCGTGTAGTAGAGCAACCTCCAACTGCGCCAAACGATGAAGTTTCAATGGAAATACTAACCGACGTGTTACGCGATAGGTTTACGAACGCGTAGACGCGATTTTATAATAGACGCCTTCGTTTGTTAGTATTCCGATAGCTTTTACAAGGCATTGTTTCAATTCCGCATTTGTTATTTAATCTCAACAAAGCAATCGTCGCGTCGTCGATATTTCACATTTCGCAAATACGCGATAGCGCCGAGCACATACGCAAGTCCGAGTACTACGAAATACCTAACGTACCCAACTATACATAGTACCTAGTTCTAAACAATTAGGTAACTCTACCTAGTACCTATTAGTGTACATGTATACTTGTGAACGTAAACGAGTAACCACCTAACCACGTGTCGTCGCGTTGCGCCGCGCCTCCTTGTTCGGGCGCCAGAAAAATTCCCTACCAACTTGGCTCGTATATACGAAAAATTTACCTCTTCTACCCACCGACCTTGAAGACGCCAAAAATGATGTCAGAAATTGACGCGGGATTTAACGAAAACTGTCAACAAAATATTAACCTCGTTGAAAATTTTCCCGCCGTTGTCGAAATTTATAACACACGACCACCTGTTGAACTACTCGTACAAATAGGTCTAGGTACCTCGGCACGCAAATGCAAACGCGAAATCGCAACACCAGAGGTCCTCTCGATCGTTATGTTAAAAGCAATTTTATGGTTGATCCCTGTTCTATACACTGCAACAAAAGGTACAGAAGACTCTCAATTATCTAACTAAATCACGAGATGGGGGTAAGGTGGGTCAGAACAGAATGCCTGAGTGCTGCATATGCATATATGTGCTGTATGTAAATTCCAAAATCAAAAATTAAAGGTATAATTGTAAATTTGGACAATCTAACCCTGGTGTATAGGATAGTCGAAGGGCTAAGTCGGATAAATTCGTACCGGATAACTCGAAATTCGGATAATTGGGAGTCTGCTGTATTGAAATGTGTAATTTGTTGTCGTGGAACACTCACACACGACCTCAGCGACGACAGAGAAGTCATCAAAACTTTACAAAATGCTTATAAGGCAATTTGTACGCAAAACTTTCATAACATACGTGTTATGTCTGAGGGAACCCGAATATAAAATCCAGATTTGAGGAAAATTACGCACAGATTGACTTATACGCATTAAGTACATTCTTGATGACCGCTCAGTCGTCGTTAAGGTCATGTGTGAGTGCTCCACTACCACAAATTATGCAATTTAATACTGCTCTAAGAAGAATTTAAAACGTATAACCAGATTTGCTGTGTAATTTGCAAAAATCTAATCACTTAGTTTCATAGTTTGTCGATTACTCCAACTTAATGGATGTAATTGGGGGTTGAGGGGCAAGAGACGCTCTAAGGAGAGATGTTGTAACAATTAAAAGTGTAGAAAAATGAGTAAGAAACAACTTTGTTTGAAAATTTGCTTGTAAAAACGACGTTTCAAA